>JAYJMH010023526.1:0-18860 GCA_036873815.1 Phacellophora camtschatica
TTACTTTAGAAACAATAAATATAAATTGCTTACTTTAGAAACAATAAATATAAATTGCTTACTTTAGAAACAATAAAGATAAATTACTTACTTTAGAAACAATAAAGATAAATTACTTACTTTAGAAACAATAAAGATAAATTGCTTACTTTAGAAACAATAAAGACAAATTACTCATGATTACATAGCCGATATAAAGGCGTTTTGGATAAATATTTAAATTATGATAAAATAGTTACGGATAAATACACAAAATATCTAAATGAGGATGACACCATATTTATGTGCATTATTATGCTATAGGCCAATTATGTGACCTGATTGCATCATGAAAACAAACTTTGCTCATTTTCAACTTGAAAAAACCTGCGTGTTTTGAATACATAATGCATAGTTTTTCCAATATTTAAGAAGAGTAAAATAAAAAATGTTGTTCTCACAATGCCTCCAGACATATAGTATAATTCAATAATCAATCATTCTGTCATGTGAAGATAACTTTTGGCAAAGAAAGCATGCGGAGGAACAGGTTAGATAATACTCGATTACGTTTTCAACAAAATCAATCATTTCATACCTGTACCGACGAGATGACAACAATTCCAAAAGTGGACGATACAAATCTATGCAAAGTAGCAGCACACGCATTGCAGAACTAAAGTACATAAAAAAAATTGACAGTAATGATAAAACAGTATCACAGCCAAAACATTTCTACCTTGTCTGCATAGAAGAATCATTATAATCTCAAGGCAAAAGAACATTGGCAAGGTTGCCAAACATTTTTGAGGTGACAATGGAAATTTTTAGCAGATACAAAACTGTCTAAAGATGAATATGTTTGCTGTTAAAACTCAGCCAAATAATTTAACAATATCTCAACGTTAATTTCTTCCCCATGAAAAGCAATTGGTGTTTTGAATTTTCTCCACACATATAAAACTCATAGTATGCCTCTATTCCACCATTTAATAGTAACATTTCTATTAAAATCACCGTTTTTGGATATATTTGAGCCACGGTTTAGACGCAGACAAGCACTTTAAAAATACATTATCACTACCTTGCAATAGAGACAAGCTGAGTTGAAAATATCTTGAACACGATTTCATCACAAACGCTGTGTAAACGGGACTGATTTAGCTCTGATAAACAGTTCCTGCGAAAGTAACGAATAATAAAAAGCAACAAAAAAAACCAGAGATAATTTCATCACCCATAAAAGACTGTAAAAGGTGACACAAAAAAGGTGACACAAGAAAGGTTTCTAGATTTGAACAAGAAAACGTGGTAGCAGATGACTGGATGATATCCCAAACAAAGTTTGCCTTTCGGACATTTTTTTGTGCACAATTTAAGATAGCCCTGCAAACGGAGATAGCTTTTGTATTTTAATTTTTTACATTTTATATAATATTTTACATTCTATCAGCTTAAATATTATTAAAATGTTAAAATATCATAAAAAAATGCCCAATCCGATGAAAATAGTTTCAAAATAATTGCAACTCTTGACAAGATGATTTTTCGATCTTCAATTTTCCCCTTAAATTTCCTTCTCCGGTTATCAAAATTAATTCCTGTTTATCCTTCCAAGTGTAACAAGAATTTTTAACCCAAAATTACTCTTGATTCTGTAAATTTCGGAAACAGATCTGGTGAGCACACATAAAAAAGTTTTTGCAAAAGCTAAATTCAAAGAAAGTCGTCACAAGACAGAGAGAAGTGTATAAAAAACTCACATATCAGCTTTGATAATATTTTGTGTTAGTATCAACATTATCAAGCCTGTTTGCTCTTCTTCCGTCATAAGCAGCTGCAAGTATTTCTTTGCAGACAGAACTAAAAATGAATGTTCACTAATTATGATTAACATCATGATCTAAAAAGCAGAGCGTTCAAATATTTGAATGGTTGATCTCACTGTTTTCTCCTAACTAAATTTAATAACGTTTAAATATACACTTCTCGGCATTGTTCGAACGGTTTTAGGTTTCTGAAATAAATTGTTCGAACGGTTTCAGAAATAAATTGAATTGCACACTTCGTTTTTCAAGTTTTTGCCAAAATTATCTTTGCATATTAATCTAAATGTCTTTGTTCTTATTTGTTTATGGAGATTTCTTTCATATCGGAAAAACTAAAAAAGTTAGTTGTTTTTAGTAAAAAACAAGGTCTCCAATAGCCCAAAAGACATTCTGTATGTTTTTAAAATGTTTCTAAATTAATTAATAACTAAAAAAGTAAAGGCAACGAAATGTGCAAGGTGTTACACTCAAAGGTATAAACTTGAAAAAAAAATTCAAGTTCAGTGTTTTAACCATACACTAAATATTTAACCTAAAGTATAACTGTTAAAAAATTGGAAGCAAAAATATTAAAATTTCGGTTACAAAATAGAAGAGATAGAATGTACCCGTCTCTGTTGCTGCAGAAAAGGAATAATTAAATATTCGTTACGAAATTTATTACCTTGCAAAGCTAAAAACTTGTAGTTTTCAAAGAGCTTAGTTAAAGACTGAAGAGCAACTCTTAAATCTTGCAAATGTTGTTTCTTTAGTGATGTCTGAAGAAGAAAACGTTTGGCAGATTAAGTATCACTGCTAGCAAGTTTGCATTCATTCTAATATATAAAACGATCGGCTGGTTTCAACCTTGTGTATGCACATTTATTATCTAAATATCTTTATATTATCTAAATATGCCTGAAGAAGAATTGTATTAGGCTTCATGACAAATTACAAGGCTTATAACATTAAACTTAAAACATAGCAAACTGCATAAAAAAACAGTGTCCTCAATAAGATGTAAAATTCTTTTGTTTTTGTAATTGGTTTATTCATCCATGTTTTATTCTGTTTTTAACATTCGTGTAACTTTAGATTTATAACTTTTTATTTTTTATGTCTATTAAGAGTCGTGATAATGAAGAATAGTTAACGTTCCGGAAATGGAAATGTCATTTTTGATTCAAAGTAGCTACAAAGTCTTTTCGAACGTTGATGTTATTGGGGGTATTCAGTAAATATGCAACAAAATGTGTCGCAAAAAGACAAAGGATAGTCGTACTATTTCGAGAAAACCTTGGTTGAAACAGTCGCGAGACTAAAATCAATCAAGAGAGTTGAAGCAGAGAAAAACCTACTAAATGCAAGGGTCAAAGGTTTTTGCGTGTGCCTTGGAAGCAAGGGTGTGTGTCTGCAAGGGTATCAGGTGGAAATATTTGTTAACTTCAGATTGTGTGCTTTCGATTCGACTTCCAAACTTTCTCGACTCGTGACTGAACGTAAAGCAGTAAAATGCCTTAGCCCACTGAAATGACATCTTGAAAACAAAATAATTATATCTATCATGTCTGACGACGGAAAATTACAGAATGGGCATAAAATCGTAATAAAAAATGTAATGTCATTAAAACAAGGTCTGCCGTTATGATTGGTGTGATAATTTGTCAAAATCTAAATAATATTTAATACAACTAAATGCAATACAAGAAACAAACTCATACAAATGTAAAATGATCACCTCATTAGTTTTCAAACATTTTGCCTGAATCTTTTCTGCAATAGTAAGCAACGATTCAACAACATCAGGAAGAAATTGCTTTTTGAACTCAATTTTGTTTTCAGGAATGTAACCAAGGCATGCAGAGCAAATAATAGTTGCTAATTCTGAAGCAGTGTGCCAGCCTCCCTCGATTTCAGAAAAGTCTTGCTTCAGAGCTAAATAAAATTAAATGCCAATGCGATCAACCTTTTCATAATGAGGCTGTCATTGTGGAAATTTATCCCATTCTTGAAAAATTGCATTTCTAAGAGCTGGATTGTGGAAGTTTGATAAATTTTTATTATGATGGCTTTATCGAGAAAAGGTGGATTGTTTTGACAGTAAATCTATAAGTTAATATTGTGAAAATAGTTTATATAAATATCTATCTGTAAAAATATTTATAAAGTCACATAT
Source organism: Phacellophora camtschatica (assembly GCA_036873815.1). NCBI lineage: Eukaryota > Metazoa > Cnidaria > Scyphozoa > Semaeostomeae > Ulmaridae > Phacellophora > Phacellophora camtschatica. The sequence goes on from JAYJMH010023526.1 coordinate 3,964, forward strand.
ATGTAACTTTAAGAAAGCAAATATTCAAATCATATTTACAACGTCCAAAAAAACAAACCACAGCAAGATTTTTAAAATTTAATGCTCTTCATCCATCATAACTAAAACTGCCATCATTATGCTAAAAACTAGTTTATGACTTTTTTGATTGAAGAGTCGAGGATCCAGTGGAGATGTGGCTATAAAGGCGCTGTTTCGAGCCAAACTCTCTGTGAGAGCCACTCCCCTGTCGCTCATTTCTCTTGCACGAGGGAGCCATTATTAAATATTGGGATGACTGGAGTGGCGAGCAAAAATGATGCATAAAAAATTGTAGCTAGCTAGGATTTAATACAAGAGACATTTTATGTTTTATTGCAGGGTGCCAAATGTCGTAATAAAAAGGTGATAAAACATAAAGATACCACAGTGACTATTTGCGAACCAAACCAGCAATCAAAAGCAATGACTTCATGGAACCAGTTCCCCCATATACTGTATATTTTTAATCAGGTCTTTTAATCAGATCATAGAATTTATAAGTTGGAAATGAAGAACTAAACCACATGTGGTGGAGATGAATGAACATACCAAGATTGGTGGAATAAGTTAAATCATAATTCCATAAGTCGATTCTGATTTGCTTTGCTTCTGGCGTGCCAATGATGTAACTTGCAAGAACATCTAAAAATCAAATAAGAAGATTTTTGATGGAAAAATTCCTCCAAGAAGATTTTATTACACCTAGTAACAAGCCAACAGGTTAATTCTATTCAATAGCCTTCAATTCCATTAGTTTAGTCAAAGCAAAATTCTCTTGCATCAGACATTGCTTCGATTGTAAAAAACCTTGCTTCATTGGTTGGAATTCTCTTGAGATCCTTTGAGTAAATCGACAAGTTCATATTCGTATGTAGAAATTCGGCAATATCCGAATATTTTTATCAAATTCTGAATTTTTGCCGAAAAACTTAGGCAAAATTCGGCAAGGTGAATGAATTTAAAATGAATATTTCTAAATTTTGGATAAAAACAAAATATTTAAATTTGGCTAAATCGTAATTCAGTTAACCTTTCAAAGAAAGGAAAACCATCATAAAAATTTTGAACTAACATTAAAAAAAACATATATTAAATACAGAATAGATATTACATACAGTTGATTAATTTTATCCCTTGCACATAACTATTTAACTAATCTGAGAATGTATTATACTACCCCATGGGGGCTAATTCAAGGGAGGGGATTATTTGCAAAAATCAATTTTTAGGTGGGAGCTTCTTTGAGGGGGGCTTAATCGGAGGTGGGTGCTCACTTGAGGACTTGAAACTGTATTTAAAAATTACAAAGTTGCGCATAGATACCTTTCAATCCAAGTAACAAAATTGGAACATTGGCATCCGTTGTCTCTGCCGCTTCTGCAGCTATATGCAAGATTCTCCTGTCAGCAGGCAATTTTGCCATACTTTTTGTTCAGCTGCAAGACAAAAACAATATAGGATATGATATCAAAAAAGTTAATAACCACAATCTTTTGACAATAACAGGAATTTAAACTTTCGTAAACAAAATTGGGTTGTTATAAAATATAAGGCACCTTCAATCTTAATGGCCTTCAGCTAGAAATTGAAACATTTTACCTGCCATTGGTCGTTTCAAAATCTGAAAATTATTATTTCTCTCTTTATTCCATTGCAGATTTTATGAACTACAAAAATCTTGGTAAAGATTATCTACAGATTTACCATAATTAACCTAAATTTCTTGTCTCTAAACATTGTCTCTAAATTTCATGTTCTATGTCTTGTTTATATGAGCAAAATCATCCTCATCAGCTGAGAAGCGAGATGAATTATTTCAACCTAAAAGATTTGATGAAAGATGAGAGTATTTATACTTAAAACAATGCATACTACTGACATTTCATCTAACCTTCCAGCTTTCAGTGCTTATATATGAAAAATTTATTCAAACTAGTGCAATCTGTCACAGAGCAGAGGACTTAGCCAACCGCGGGCTGCCGTAAATAAATATGTCTTTTTGCAATGGTTTAAAACGTTTTTTAATTATATATATACTGTATAAACGAAGCTTTCCATGTAATTCTTTATAAAACTTTTAAACAATTAGGAAGTTGCATATATGCAAACCAGTTTATAGCTCCATATTTGAGATAAAATAAAATAAAAATATCCTCCAAATCAATTGTGATTGTCATTAAATTGCCATTATAGAACTTCAATGTTTCATGTTTAATGAAAAAATATTTCTGTGACAAATGTTTCATGAAAAAATATAGAAAATTTACAAAAACAATGGTGACAAAAGAACAAATAATAATATGTAAAAGTTTCAAAGATTTAGTCTTTTATTGAACAAATATTGATAAAATATGTGCCAAATGTTTAAAACGGAGTACAATTGCCTGAACAGGCAACAATTTCCCGGCAACATATTCCCCTTTTCGGCAATACCTGAGAACCTCTCCTACGACGAAAAACATAATATGACAACTGGGAATTTTTTTAATCTACTGTTGCAAACGAGGCCCAGAGAGTGAAACGTTGCACGTGCATTCAAGAATGGAAGGAGTATAGGAGGAAAAGTCTTGTTCCAGCAATAAATTTGTTGCCCGTTTGAGTGATTGTTGTCCGTATTAAACCTTGATCCAAACTGATCAGTCAATTGATAGCAATGGTAGTGAAAACAAACACAACTAGAATCCCAGATTGGAATGTTTGCAGACCGTTCAGGAGACATTTCCCTTGCCTCTATAAGATAATTTGTCTCCCATTCAGATAATTTCGCTTTAATTGTTTCAAGGAGTGACTGTCAGGAATTTTAAATGGCATTTTTGAAATCTATGACCCAGAAAACGGGGGGGGGGGTGGGGTTATGTAATCAAATTGATGTTTCGCCGTAGGAATAAAGTGGAATTTGGGAAAATATATTTCAGGAAGTCATTTTATTTTACAACAGCTGCCATTGTATTTATTATGTCCAAACTTGTTCTTGCTGTGGCTCGTGGAAATGGTCAGCTCCTTTTACAATTAATTGCTATTCTTGCTAAGGGGCAGGAGAGTTTCTCCAAACCACCACAATATAATTCAATACATAAAAGCAATTAAAATGAACAGTTATCAAATACAGATCTCACAAACTTTTTGTCTTTTATCGAATTGTATTTTTTAAAGTTTTGCTTAACAGATATTAATATTTTGCCTTGTGGACTTGTCACAGATGTGCTGTGGTTCTAGCAGCCACAAAGATGTACTGTGGTTCTGCTGTGGTTCTCCACCCTCTTTACAGGTAGTACAAATAAATTTTATAATAATTGTTGAAAAACTGATTTGCATACAGCGGAATTTCTTAAAAGAGGAACTCTCAAAGTAGTTGTCAAACTAACAAGAAAAGATCACCACCTCCTTATCTAGGAACATATGTATGCCATTTATGATATTTCAAACTTCTTATCGTTAATCATAAATTGATTATCAATAACTTTTTTTTAGTGTTGTTTTGATGAATCATAAATAAGGCTCCAAGAGTAGACTGCCTTGTTAAGTAAGGATGGATATTTCCATTTAAAGAAGGAAATCATGAAAGCAATAAATGGTTTATCTTTTATCTTTTTCATAAACAAAAGTGAGTAGCTTCAATTGAAAATGTCTTGAAGTCTCAAGAGCCTAAGGTTTTTAAAAATGGGAAGTGAATGACAAAAAAATGCCTTGATGGGATATGGCTCTAATAGCTTTTTCTGTAGTTTAAAAATTGGTTCAAGGTACAAGGGGAATGTTTGCCCCCATACAGTGATGCCATATTGCAGAAATGACATAAAACAAAGCATAGTAAATGCTAATCATTGTATCAGATGGAAGCAGGCTTCTAATTTTGAAGAAAATGCCACAAGTCTGGCCAGTTTTTCTGAGAGTTCACTGAGATGGTATCTCCAGTTGAGATTTTCAAAAGAGAAGTGTCAAAAACTTGACATGTTTAATTCTAGTGATGTGTTTTTTGCCTATTTTAATTGCAATATCTGGGGGGGATAGATATTGAAAAATAATACAATTAGTGTTGATTATGTTCAAAGAAAGTTTGTTGGCATCAAGCTATTTTTTTACAGATTTGAGCTCAGTGTTAACCTTTTTAACAAGTTTACAAAGATCATCACAATCATAGTAAATATTGGTATCGTCTGCAAAACCAAAGAGGTAAAACTTGAGTTTATGCTAATCAGTGCATGATCAGTAGAGTGATTTTCTTGAAATCCAAATTGCAAAGGATATACAGTATGTATTGTTATCAGTAATGAAAGAGTAGAGTCTTTTATACATCAACCTTTCATAAATTTTGCTGAAAATAGGCAACAGAGAAATAGGTATATAATTAGAAGCTATTAATAGTTTTAATAGATATATAATAATAATAATAATAATTAATAATAATAATAATTAATATATTTCCAGGTCACCTTTCAAGAAGGAAATCACCTTAGCTAGTTTGAGTTTGGATGGAAAGGTACCTTCAAGAAAAAACGAAGTTACAGCCACTTCAGATCAAATTCAGAATTTTGTTATTCAGACCAACTGGCTGAGATTGGATTCAATACTAATTTTGCTTAAATATGGTTGATTAAAATAATGACAAATTTATTATTTCATAAATTTGTACTTTCATTACTTTAAAAAGTAGTTTTTAAATTACCTTACTTTTCCATTGAATATCAAGAAGGCTGGATTTCAGAGTCCTGTATATGTTGTGTTTGTTTTTTTTTTATGTTCTGCACCTCTCTTCTCTCTCTCCCCTCTCTCTGGAATGAATTTCAACATTTCAACTTCGTGAGGGCAGAGCACAAGCACAACAACAAGTCCCGACAAGTGCTCTGTGTAAAGCAAGTCTTGCCTTCAAAAATCATCTTTTTAATTCCATTGACTTGAATTGAATTGTTATTGTCCGGGAAAAATGGTGTGGCAGTGTCACCGAAATTCAACGATAAATTAAAGTCTAATAAATTGGAAGAAGTTCGTCAAATTAAGTGGGTAAGCATGTTGTGATAATGAACTGAACATCGACGTAAAATTCAGTTATCTTAAGCTTATGTTTCAACTTCAAATGCATGGTGATAATAGCGAGATTTGTGAACGGAACTGCTGACTCAAGGAAAGAAAGGCTGTCCATTGTTTTAAAACAAAGGTTCATTGTCATAAACTAACTATTTATAAAAAATACGCGGAGGACACAGGATGTAACACAGGATAGGTGTGTCCGTACATTTTTCATAAAAGCAATAATAGTTAAACAATGAAGAAGCTAATACTCAAATAACCTAATAATAACAGAAAAATAAATTTTATTTGAAATGGATTTTAATTAAATAGAAATAGATTTCGAATATTTTCAAAGATTTAAAATAAAAATAGATTTTAAAATTTACCTGGATGGAAAAATATTTTTTTTGTCTTGTTTGGTTGAATTTTAACTTAAATTCACAAAAAGTGGGAATTTTTTTAAATTTATAAAAACCTGATGGCAAAATAAACTGAAAATACAAAAATAAAATACAAAAAGCTTTGCAGGACATTGTGAACTTAAGTTTTTAGAATCTACACCTTTGACCTTGGGTTTATCACAAAATTGGGTTTATCACAAAACATTACATGGTTTCCACTGTTATTTTTTAGATAAAGTCAGTTCAGGTTTCATGACGTCATGCCTATTGTTTCCCATTTTATTGAACATTTTCCCCCATTGTTTTACACTACTTAGGGGTCTGTGACTAATTAAATGTTTTTTATTTATTTATTTGTATTTTTAATACCATGTAAATACTTTATAAATTTAATTTATCATTATAAACTTTTGGTGGTGAAATGAAACTTATTTACCATAATAATTCAATTAAGCTTTGTGGTGGCTTATTCAAAACTTGACCTTTGAGAGGGAGGATTATTCAAGAGGGGAGGTTACTGAATCTGATCAGAGGGGGGTGTATTCGATTTCTATTTTGATATCAGAGAGGGGCTTATTCGATTTCTATTTTGATAAAATAAGGGGCTATTTGAGAGGTTTTATTAAAAAATCACCTTCAAGAGGGGGGCTTATTCGAGAAAGGGGAGGCTTAATCAAGTTATTACGGTACTTACTGTGTCTGACATTCAAGTACAAGTGGTGCAATATATGTAAAGCTCATATTCTGAAGATTGGACAATGAAAAGCAATATAGTTTTACTTTCCCGTGTCAATTTGTAATGGAATCCTCATTGAGGCCTCAACAGGCGATTATTTTCTATTCTCTTTATTGGGTGATTATTGTTTTTTTTATGCAATATTGTTTTACTGGAATATTATTGTGTAAATTGTTGCATAAAAATATTGCATAAATTTTCATGCTATGGTGGAAAAAGTATCAGAACCTGGCAACATAGTTCCTAAAAATTTCTATGGGCTTACCTTTTCACAGAAAATTTCACAGAAAACTTTGAATTTTGATAGTAACATTCAAAATTTGAAAATCCAATAAAACTCTATTTTTGAAAGAAATTCTTCTTTCAAATTTCTCTATTCTTTAAAGATTTTGTAAATTAAGTTACTGTCCTCCTCATATATTATTTGTTGTGTGTGTAATTAAAATAGTAAAGTATTTGTGAAATGTAATTGATATTTTATATCAATATCAAGTATATAATAATATGTTCAAAACAATCCAATAACCATGAAAAATGGAAATATGGTTATAAAAAAGGTTACAAACAATTACAGTAAAAACATGTTAAAAACAAGGTTTTGTAATGTTCCTCGTATAAAAATTGGCAGAAATTTTTAACCCTAAGCCCAGGTTCCCAGAAAGGAAAAAATTATTTCCACCTCTGTATATCTGTCTGGCCATTGTGTGTTTCTGGAGAAATCCATTCTGAAATGACCTCAGCAGAGGATCTTGGACAGGCCAGAGACGACTGGAGTGCCATTTTGTTGTAAGTCTTAGCAACAAGCAAGCTGAGAGCAATACATCTGTAATTATCTGCGTTGGTGAGGTCACCTGCGTTGGGTAATGGGACAATGCTGAGTGTACTCCACAGTTCGGGAAGTTTACAGGATCTGTAAGCCTCCTTGATAAAAACAAATACAATTGCATCCACAGGTACAAGTACAATTGCACTCCCGACATCACTCCATGTTCATCGCAGCTCTTCCTTTGCCTTAGCCTTGTACTCTTCCATAATGAATTAGTCATCAGGTATGGGTAGATCATGGAAGACTGGAAGACATAGATTCAATTTTCTCTTTGATCTCAGGAGAATTAACCAAGAAGATTCTTGAGGTGATAGTACCAGGCATATACTCGCTCTTCTACATTTTCTCCACGGACCTTTGCAGACTGTGATGACTTCGGCCTGAAATTTCGTTGATAAGCTTCCAGCTTTGTTCCTTGCCACTGATGACTATGTGCTTTATCAACCTCTTTGATCTTACGGGTTAACTCTTCTTGCTCCTCCACTGTTGCGTATGTTAAGCACAACTCCTCCTCCTTTCGTTTGTATTTCTCTCTGAAACCTTCTCGTTCGTTGTTGGTCAGTGACAAAATCCGTATATGCTGCACTTATCTCTTGTCTTAGTGACGCTAGGGTCTTAGCACTGCTCCATTTAAACTTTGGGGGTTTTCTGAATACATTTCTCAGCTGCTTGCTTATTGGCTTCAACAAATCGCTAATAGAAACATATTGACTCTTTGTCCTCTTCTTCCTCATTTGGTACGGGAAATCTGTTCTTGATCTCTACTCTGTGGTCCGATCCAAGTGTACTGAAGGATCTGTATGCCTCACAATTGATGATGCTCTTTCTCTACTTCTGCGTGTCATGATGTAGTCAGTCGGGTGCGTCGTGTTGTGTGGCGACATCCAGGTCCACAGCTTAGCTCTCTTTTTCCGAAACAGTGTGTTGGGTGCCAACATCTGGTAATCCTCCAATATGTGTTTTCATTTTCATTTGTCATCGTTATGAGTAAACATAGCACCTCACGGTCCAAAGCAAGCATTGAAATCGCCAACGATGATTAGGAAGTTGTGCTGTGGGAGCTGGTTGTCAACAGCTACTGTACTTTATCAGTGACATCAATCAGCACAATTGCATGGTGCATACGCAACAATGACCGTCAATGTGGGATTACCCTAAAAAGTGTCTTTCTGTCTGATATGAAAAAGAGCAGTCTGTCTGATATGTGATCCACGCCAAAGAGAAGCTTCAGTTTTCTCTGCCGCCAGTTTTCAATGGAAATCACATCGAGGAACAAATGGCTTTGGAGAATTAGATGATGTGTTATTCGTTTTGTTTGATTTTATTACCAATTGTGTTTAAGCACTTTTTACAAACTAAGAGAAAAATGTCAAAATTCTTCATTTTAGTACAGTAAATCAAGATTCACATCCTGTAAAATGGTTTTTCTTGTCTCTCTCATAATTAATTTATCATGTTTCAGTACTGGGTTTTGATTTTTCTCACACAGGAAAATTGCTGGCTGATTATGGCAGGCAAGAATAGTAAAGGAGATAGTTTGGATCCATCAGTAAGTTTGATTATATAATTAACATTTTTTTCTTGTTGATATTGTTTTATTTCGTTATAAATAAAATTAAATAAACATTAAATAGAGAAACAGGGAATACTGGGTGTGTGCAAAGACTTAATGTCTGACGTTGATACGCTACATTCTAGTAAAGGGAAGGGACATTTAGTTTTATAATGTCATTATATGTCTCGTCTCACAGCCCTACTCTCTTTTTGATCATCATGATTATAATTTTGGTGGTTGTTTATTTTATTATTATTTCGTTTAGTTTGATCAAAGTACTTAGCAAACAGTTAAATGTAAATACTACGGTGCTTTTATTGATATTATATGATATGACGTTATAAAAACTTGCAATGAGAAGTTGATTGAAATATGTTTTGATGTCATCATAACATCTTTTTAGAGGCATTTAACAGTGTTGCTATATCATGAAAATATAAGCAGGTTGCTTATTAAATTATGGTTTTGAGTTTTTTGATAACATCTTTTTGGTTCTACACCATTTTTGAAAATGTTTTGTTGTTTTCTTTAGCTGATGTTTAGATTTTTGACCATTATGCTATTTGATGTTTAAGTGCTTCTGTTTTGTTTCCACATGATCATTACCTATTTTTCTTTATTTGCAGTGGATTAGTTTATCATTGAATTTTCCAGAAATTATAAACTACTTAAATTATAAACCGGATTATTTTTCTTATTCATTCTTACTAAAATCTTACTCCTTGTTTGTTTTTACATTTGAAGGATCCATTTGTGCAGTTTATGAATGAAATGATTGACTATGTTGCAATTGGTATTTGCTTTGATGTACATAGATCAGTTAAGCTCGGAAGATTTCATTTAGATGACATTGACAATGAGTAAGTTTGTTTGTGAATTAGTATTGAGAGCTGCAATTGTCATAATTCCGTCAAAGTACTGGTATGTATATTGAGACAGATTTTATTCAAATACTTCTAATTGTTTTTATTTAAGGAATATGAGACTGGAATCACAGTAGGGTGTGGCATGACGGGGTTTACTAGAGCGAAGCTTTTTACAAGCCTTTTTAACCGAACAATGAAACTGATAATTGCGCACAATTTGGATTTGGATACTTGGAATTTTAAGAGCCAGCATGACGTACAATTAGGACCCAGTATATTTGTGGACAGATATCAGTTTCAAAGAGGTGGGAGAAGGAACATTTATCTCGTGATGCATTTTTTGATAGAATACATAACACCGATTGGTTGTTAAGCATGAAATTCAATAACTGTCATTCCCTTCCTTCGCTTGAATTCCAAATTAGATTGCTATATGAGTTTGGAAAGTGTCGCTTATTGTCCAGAAAATGATGGTATGGAAATGATTTACGATACGGAAATAGAAAAGGACGTTGATACGGCACGCTCCTCCACAGCGCCTTTCCTTGTTATCCTGCGAAGGATTTTTTCTCCCACCTGCGAAGGAGCCCCGTTTTTCTTCTTTTTTAGAACGAGGCTACAATTTTCATGAAATTTGGTGCTGTGTATCACTGATCTGTAATGTGTACTGTTAAAGTGTATGCGTGAAAAATTATTTTCGAATTATTTACGAATTAAACCTTAAGAAATTAAATTAACATACTGTTACTTTTACTGTTACTGAAAATTTATTTCATCTTCAGCATTCTTTCTGCAATTGAATTTAAGTTTATTTTTGACAATCTTCGTCACCAACATTCACATTAACTTCATGTCTTTTATCAATTTGTCAATGTCATTTTCAGGTTTAACTACATTGTTACATTGCAGTATAAAACCTTGCCCAAACGTACCCAAGGTTTCAAGCAACATTGCAGCGTACATTTCTCTGCACGCCTTGGGTACGTTTTGGCCAGGGCTTTATCCAGCTTTTCATCATCTTATATATCTAACAGTCATTAATTTTTTTCCAGATCACAGAAAGATTATGGTAAGAAATATATTCCATGCTAATTACGTTTATCATTTTATTCAGTTTTTTCGCACAGCCATGCAACATAAATAAAACAAATGAGAGATCGTCCATAAAATCAGCTAGACTTCAGTGGCGCACATGTTTGTCAATGGCATTTTTTTTACATTTTTGATAGATTATATTTTGCACAATTTCGCAAAATTATATTATTCATTTGGTTTTACGGTTTTAAGAGTTTTTGGCAGTTATACCGGATGATCCAAAAAAAAGTTGTGACGTTTGAAAAATCACCAAAATTTGAATGTGTTACCAGTCAAGCTCATTTTTACGTTTCCATGCACAAGAAGGGCTAAATAAGCAATGAAAAATATTTCACCAACACATTAAACACAATGTAATTTTGCAGGTTTAAAAGGGACCTAGTTTTGATGCATGGTATAAGTTCTTATGATAAATGAATAAAAAACGTTCATGAAGTTGCCATCACTTCATATTGTTAGAAATGCTATATATATGATTCAAAAACGTTATTTGCTGTATTAAACGTTTTAAAATATATTTTTTTAATTTAAATTACAAAGGTTTTGCAAAGTATAGCTCAGAATTAGGTTAAGTCAAAATCATTTCATCATATTTAAAAAAGGACGACTCGTTTTTGTGCAAATAATATTTTTATGATAATTTGATAAATTATCTGCCCATAATTTGAAAGAGCAAGAATACAATACTTACACGGAATTGCATACGCGGAAAGGTTATCAACAAAAATATTTTCAATGTGTGCCACGTTAAGGAAATCCTCTCAATGTTTGGAAACTTTGGGAAATTTTTTTCTAAATGCTAAACATTTTAGGAATATGTTCAGTGACTAATTTTGAGGCAGTTCTAATCAACCTTTTCTGAATCTTTTAAATCTTTTAATTTTCCTGAAATTAAACATTTGTGTTCGTTTAGCGATTATCCAAGAACCTGGTACGGACGTTTTTGGACAACCTCCTTTGAAAAAGCCTGTGGAGTGTGCTTGTCCAAATTGCCAAAGGTTCATGGCTTCCAATCGTTTTGCAACTCATCTTGAGAAATGTTTGGGAATGGGACGAAATAGCAGCAGAATTGCAACCAGAAGGTTTATTGTCAAGTCTAATTTCTACCGTTTGTTATTTGATTTTTTTAGCCAGATAAAACTGATATTTAAAAGCAACATTTCAATATTGTGAACACCGTTTAAACCGGCATAAACCTATGCCCAAGCTATGAAAACTTAAGAATTATGATATTTTTACCAAAAGGCTTCTAGAACAGAGAGATGGACATTTAAATTTAATGGCGGCATCATAAGATAAATTTGCAATGGGCAGTGTGAGCGATTGTTTCAGCTCAGCCGGGCTCTTCTTGTTTTAAAAAGCAATCCTTTTCTTAAAACTGAAATTAAACTAATTCAGAGTATTTTTTTCAATCTTTTAGAATCCAAACTTCTGGCATCAAAGAAGAATTTGAAATCGAAGATGATTTTGATAATGATTGGTCTTACGAATTCGAGAAAAAAGGTACGAAAATTAAAATTAAACGTTTTCCTAGTATAGTTATTATTATATATTTATATATAATAATTATATATTTTTGTAAAATTGTATATACATGAAAATTTGAGGAAGCTTCAATTGTATTAAAATTAAATATTTTTCAATAAGTTTTAAAACATTACTCATGAAGTTTATTTATTTACAGGAAGGAGATTACGAAAAGAAAAGGTTTGCATCACTTTAATTTAAGTTGTTGTTTCAAATCTTGAAGTTTCAAATTACTGAAGAAACAAATAAGTTGGTTTGATATTTTGATAAAGATTTGAGAATATATTATATTGTTATTACATTTTATAGTATATTCTTGTATTTTCAAATTATGAACACAAAATATATCCATTGAATATTGTGTACTTATACATTAAAGTGATTTTAATTTGAAACAAAATTATGATAAACATTTTGCAGAAGATTATATGCTTACATTTTTTAGAATTCCTCAAGCTAGTTTTTCTATGTATATTTTGGGAAGGCGAATATACTTTTACGCTACACCAATTCTTCACCCCATTGAACTGATTTCCTTCTTGATTTGTTTTCATGTTTTGGATTGTGTTTTGTTTGAAAATTCATTGAAATTTAATTTAATTTTTCAGCTTGTTAATTATTCTCCTAAAAGCAGGAAAATCAATCCTAGGAAAGGTATATGGCTACATTTAATCTTTAAATTTAATTATTTAACGCTTTTACCAAAGCTCACTTTAAAATAGAATAGATGAAGATTTTAATAGATGTGCAGCCAATTTTGTTCATCGATTTATCTCAGTATTAACTCATGGTATGTTTGATTTTGTTGCGTGCACAAGGTAATTTTTTGCTACTATGGCTCTATAAAATAATTTTTACTGCCAGAAATCTTTATGCACTGGAATACTTTAAAATTGGTCATCGTGACCCATGCTTTTAAGAAAAAATGTCCAGTCCAAAATTTCTTATTTTATGAAAAGGTTTTAATGTCATTTTCAGTTAGTGTTTGCACGCTTTTGTTACGCATAAATTATTTTGCATAGACTTACCAACTGTACAAATTATATCAAAAATATATGCCCTGGTCTTTGCTGTTGTTCAGTAAGGCAGGAATATATTTTCTCGTGCTTGCAACCGACCCAATTAAGATGACAATTTTCTTGCAAGAAATTTGCATTTAATGTCATAAAGATTGTAATTTTCTACAAAAATATTTGAAATTTCCTAAAAATTTATTTTTGGAAAGATTTCCTGCGACCGTTGGTCACATGGTCGGGTGCTTTTTCGTGCCACGTTATTCAGAGCAATTTTAAACGCCATGACCTTCCCTTTTTTCAGAGCAATTTATGAACGCCCTGACCTTGTCTTTTTTCAGAGCAATTTATGAACGCCCTGACCTTGTCTTTTTCAGAGCAATTTATGAAAGTTGATGCCAGAAGGATGTCAGCTTCACATAGTATTGGCAATGTTACCGCTAGTGTGACAAACAGTACTGCAACTACTACAAATAATGGTACAAGTAACAATGGTGGCGGTGGTTCACGACCGGGTACACCATGTTCGACAGCCAGTGGTGAGACTAGTAATAACGTAAAGGTGAGGACTTTCGTTTAAGGGGACGTGTTGGTTTATATTATTTTATTGTTATTGTGAAAGCTTTATCGAGCTACCATTGCCTTATCTTCGAACGTTTCCATTTCGAGTAAGCCCATTCTTGTTTTACTCTTCAAACCCGAAATATCAGTTCATTATACACAAACTTCACAAATTTAGCAATATAACAAAAGTTACCTCAAACAAACGCTGACAAAAACTCCCTAACTGTTAGTTATTCATTTTTTGTAAGTATTTTATGTGATTCTTTATTATTAATGGGATTTTTCACCACTATTAGCTTTACGAAAAGAACCCAAGAAATTTAATTCTACAGTGTGAATACACAATATTAAATTAGCTCCCTTTCTATTTAGTTTTTTTTTCTTAAGCTCTTACCTTGTAAGTCATGCAAATAAAATCAGCTTATCATTTTACTGTATTAACTAGATAATTTAAATTTAAATGCAAAACTAAATAGAGCAACGAGTGGTTTATTGTCGGATGATTCAACAATCAATCAGTCAAATGAAATTTTTTGTTTTCTTTTAATTCATGGATCATTTATGATTGGTTTTAGACTGGACCTACTCTTCAAGCTTTGGAATCACTCAGCCAAGGTAACGATGATTATGAAACGTTTTTACAGAAATATTCAAATTTTACATGGCAACTATTACTGCGAGAAAATGAAACTAAAGACAGAAGCCAATGACATATTTGTAATTCAACGTTTGAGTTCCAAGAGATAAACGCCAACATAACTTTATATTAATTTCTGATGTTTCAACGTTAGTTTATTTTTAAAATTTACATTAGCTTGTAGGTGCTACTACATGCAAAATGAAAGTTAGATTTGCCTGTTAATTTGAAATAAATCCGTGCGTGAAAAGATTATGTAGAAACAATTTTTAAATAGCATACTGTGCCTCCTTCATTTTTTGTTTGTTATACATTTAGCCCTTTCACCCCGGGAAGGGCCATATGTCCCATTTACAAACAACATAAAAAGTCATATTTTCAGGAGGTAAATGCGGGCAGAACTTTACATTTATTTCTGATTTAAATTTAATATTAAAATCTTTTACAAATATTTGTCTTGTAAACAAATTTGTTTTTCAGAGGAAAAGATAGCTTTACTAACTCAGGTAAACAAAAATTGTTGTTTTCACTTTCGTAAATCGATTTACCACATTTGTTTTGCTTTAAAAAGATTGTTAAGCTTAAGTTTCATATGTAACTGAATTAGAATACATTTTAGTAACATATTTTTACTCTACTTTCTATATTC
>JAYJMH010023537.1:0-18856 GCA_036873815.1 Phacellophora camtschatica
AAATATTTTTGCTGTTACTCATTGATTGTTAACTTAATCAAAAATACCTTGTTTGACATTTTTGGTGCCTTGTAACTTGAGATATTAATTTCCAAAGTTGAAATTGTGCAGCACCCTCAAGCCAGAGCTTTTGCAGAATGGCCTACCGAATGGTCTGTCATTTTGGGGAATCACCCCAATCCTGATTTCAAACAAGCAAGGTATTCACAGCCTACAAGCTCTTTAACAATGGGCATCGAGTTTAACTCCTTGGGGATAACTTATGATAAACTGCAACAATGAATTACACAACACAGTATAAAAAACAGCGATTATAACAAACTTTTCTTAACCAACAATAGCTGTTGAGTAAAAATGTTATTTTCTAAAATAGCACACCAACATCAGAATCCCCCCAAATCAATTACATTCCTTAGTAGGGTCTACAGATATATATATAAATGTTTATTTTCATTTTAAAGGCATACATTATGGCAAATGCTGTTGGGTGTGAAGGCTCAGAGGAAAGTGTATTTATGCATCACAGCAACCTAAGGTCTGTTATATTTCTTTGAAACTATAGAACACAATTTTTCATAAATGCATAGTTGTAAATGTATAACAATAATAACTGCAGCATGGTGGACAGCCTTGAAAAACTGGGGGGGGGGTATTAATTGTTAGAAGGTATACCCAACTATTGTTACATTGTTTTGGGGTAATTGTATTTGAGGTTGGGAGGAACTTTTTCAAAGAACAAGTGAATTCCTTTGTGAAAATGGGTCTGTTTGCAGGGAAACAACACAGAGTACCCAGAATTAAGGACTCCAGATTCTAGAACACCGATTTTTCTAAACTGGAAAAATCAAGTGAGGGGTACTACCAACAAATCAGTGAAAATGTCTTTTATATTTAGCCTGGTTTTGATTGTTTTCAGGCCACGCATGGTTTGGAAAAAAGAACATGATTTGACTTTGTGCCAAGAGGTATTCAAAACTGCACCATATCAATACAAACCTGGAACAAGGGAAAGAGGACAAAGTTGGAGCCAAGTTGCCTTTACTCTCAACCAAATTGAAAAACTCAACTTTTCAGTGGACCAAAGGGGAGTAAGAGAACGGTTTAACACACTTGAGAGAAAATTCAAGAAGAAGATTCTATCCTTAGACACCAATACTTTTACGGTGTTAGACCAAGCAATTGATAAAATAGTAAACAAAAGTGAATGCTTAGAGGAAGAAACAAACAAAGAAGATGAGATAATTTATGATACACCCGACGAAGAGTTAGAATCGCCTGAAAGCATAGGGAAAAGAGCATTGGAAGCCTTAACAAAAACTCAAAAAGACAACGAAAACGACGTCATTAAGTCAAGAATGAGTGGTACATTCCATGAGATAGATAACAGAAGTTGTTTTTGTGCAACCGATACTACCACATTAGACATCGAATTTAAAAAAGGCGAGCAAATTATGAAAGAGAGACAATTAGAACATGAATATGAACTAAAAAGAAGAGAACGGTCGTTCAAGGAACGGCAACAAGAACAAGAAATGGAACTACGGAAGAGGGAACACGAACTCCGGGTCAGAGAGCAGGAGTCAAGGGAAAGGAGAGACAGCCAATTGATCGAAATTATGCAAAAACATCAACAGCAACAGCAGATGTTGTTTTTACACATGCAACAACAAAATCAAACTTTGCTGAATTTTTTCAATAACGTTATTCAAAAGAAAGATTGATTTGTATTTTCCAATCAGTTGCTTTTCTTTTTCTTTTTTTCTCGTCATGCAAGTTATTAAGGTTTTCGCGGTAAGCGGAACGGCATGGAGTCATCCAAATGCAATGTCATTATTCAAAAGTCGAATTAGAATGCTAAAGTGCAATCCAAAATGCGAACAGCCAAAGCCGAAGGATATCATGGAAAATGCAATATGAAGACCTTTATATCATATTGCAGAAATTTGTTTTATAACATTTAATTCAATGCATAAAAACACACATCAGAATTTCCAAGACAAGTTGATAATTGGAATGGTTCATAATATTACTATAGGGCAAAAATTCGAAACAGAAAGGCTGCGCTATAAGAATATTCGGAATGTTGATGCATTGCGCAGGCTCGGCGGGAAAATGGAAAAGCATGCACAACATTTTTAGAAAGCAAAACCAGTTGTAAATAGACTTCAAAATACTGCAATACTTCACTGGGGGAAAAATTTTAATTTGTTAATTCCCGTTAGAAAGTGTCAAGTCGAACGGGGAAGAAAAATGAAACCTAAACTGGGGAAAAATAATGAATTATTAATTGTAAAAAATATTTACCCCTGAGAAAAACCACTTCGTTGCAAAAATCTGTAGCAGTGGCCTTTTCTCAAAAGCACATTATTGTGGACTGTCGATCAAATCCCCGTAGTCAAGGATTTTATGCAAATATCACACACAATGTGCTTTGATTTTGAAAGGCTAGCAGCTAGTCCAGAGTTATTTTTCCATTGTAAAGCAGTAGGTTAAGCCCCTCTGTATCGCTTCAGTTAAAAGTCCTCGATAACAGATGAAAAGGCAGTTCAAAAATCACGCTTTGTGATAATGCAAATAATCAATACTGGAAAATGAAAATTCCCTTTTCTTGTATATCAAAAAAACTGAGAGTGGTCAAGGAATTTATGCAAATATCACACACGATGTGCTTTGATTTTGAAAGGCCAGCAGTCCCGAGTTATTTTGCTGGAAATTAAAAATTCCCTTTTTTTGTATATCAAAAATATTGAGAGTGGTCAAGGAATTTATGCAAACATCACACACGATATGCTTTGATTTTGAAAGGCCAGCAGTCCCGATTTATTTTGCTGGAAATTGAAAATTCCCTTTTCTTGTATATCAAAAAAACTGAGAGTGGTCAAGAAATTTATGCAAATATCACACACGATGTGCTTTGATTTTGAAAGGCTAGCAGTCCCGAGTTATTTTGCTGGAAATTGAAAATTTCCTTTTCTTGTATATCAAAAAAACTGAGAGTGGTCAAGGAATTTCTGCAAATATCACACACAATATGCTTTAATTTTGAAAGGCTAGCAGTCCCGAGTTATTTTTCCATTTTCTAAAGCAGTAGGTTAAACCCCTCTGTATCGCTTCAGTTAAAAGTCTTCGATAACAGGTGAAAAAGCAGCTTAAAGATTACACTTCGCGATAACGCAAATAATCAGAAATTGAAAATTCCCTTTCCTTGTATATTAAAAAATTCAGAGTGATAGCCTAACAATGAATTTTTTATACTGAGAGTGATGGCCTAAAATAAAATCGCGATGCAGAATTGATAAGATATTACTGAAAACGCTGCTAAGCTGAGAAAACAGGCTTCATCCTTCACAAACCTGAATGATCCACACACCTAGAACAATTTGACCATTATAGCCTATTCGCTGTAAATATGTTTAATGTTTTGTGTTTATTATTAATAATTTGTCAAGCTTGCTGCCGTGCATAAAACGTATTATGTAGTGCGTTGATGGAATATCATGATGATGATGATGACTATAAAATGTAACGAAAAACAAAGAACTTATTTTTAATGCAATGAAAGTGAATATTCTACTTAGAATTTGAGAATCTCTGCAGAATCAAAGATGTTTTTTGGATAAAAGTCCCCAGCTCTAATCTCTCAAATTAAATTGACCATAACCATATGGGGAAAACCATAACTCTTGTGGGGAAAACCAAACCACTCTTGGGGAAAACCAAACAACCCTTATTTATAGATGAAGCAATTATTTACTTCTATTTATAGCTGAAGCGCAAGGATGCCAGATTCCAACCCCCTTTTTGTTTCAACCCCCCAATCTATTAGGGGCCCTAAAGTATTTAATATCACCATTTGTTGTGTCACGATTTGTGTTACCCTTGTGTTAGCTATGTATTTTGTCTAAAATCTTGTTATGAAGTTAAACAATTCTAGTGAAAATGTTTTTGAAATATGAATCAAAAATATGATCGATAGTATTGATTAATAATAAGCAGTACCGTAATAATTCAATTAAGCCCCTCCTCTCGAGTAAGCCTCCTCAAATTTTGAATCAGCCCCCCCTCCTCTCGAGTAAGCCCCCCCTTGTGGGCTTAATCGAATTATTACGGTAAGTAGAATACAGTAGGCAGAATATAAAAAAGGGGAAAAAACACAACATGTAGTAGCAATTCTGGTATCCCTGTGGTTAAAGCGTGACATCCGCAAATTACGCACCTAAAGAAGAACAAGAAACATTGAAAAACTATTTGAAAATCTGAAATAAAAATGATTTTACCTTTGCAAAACTTACTTGGGGATAGACGAGGACATTAAAATAATACATATCTACGACGGAATTATCTTCTATTCAACAATAATATAACACCAACACTAAATTAGAAAAAATCGCTGCAAGATAAATTTAACATCTGATAATTAAATTGGCTTTTGATAAAGTGACTATACGGTCCATGTGTTCTCGTGATCTCCCATGGTCGTTTTTGTGGTCATGGTCCAGGTTTTTTGCTCAATAACATAGCAAATAATCGAGAAAAAGCGCGTGAAAAGGAGGTCTGAGGCAAACTTCCAAAAATAGAAACTAACAGAAAAAAGATTTTTAATGTTGCCAATCATAAGCACTCAGCCTTAATGGAAAACATGTCCAAATCGCTCCAAAAGGGGCGGCAAGAACCTGGACTTGTTCAAGTCCAACATGAAAAAATGAATAAAAAATACGAACATAAAAAATTAGAGAAAAATTAGGCGTGAGCCCCGTATGGCCGCGTGAACGAAGACTTGAGCAACCCGGCATAATATGAGGGGCTCAAAATCTTATATGATTACTTTTTTATCTCTTTCTCTTGATAAAACTGGAATCGGAAATACAACTACCGTTGAGACGAGCTTAAATGGAACTACCGATTAACTTGAACTGTTTTGTATACCCCCTGGGAGCTTTCAGCGTTGATTTAGATTTGGTTATCTCAAGAAAATGTTTTTTCGTACAAATCTGAATTGCCATTGAGAGTTCGAGAGATCGGGGCAAACCTGAATTTGCGAAAGTGTTGCACTTTTTTAAGATTTCAAAGGCCTCTAATTTTAGAAACCCTTTTAGACTGTCGTTTCAATCTTTTTCCAGAGAGTTCGGCTTCTGGCAGCAGAGCCAATTCCTGTGGCTCATTTTTTGTTGCGACTAAACCCATTCTAAGATAGATTCTACCTCTTTTGAGCAAAATGAGAACTCAAAGGCATGCTCAAAGATCAAGGGAAATACGAAAGTTTACGTAACGAAATTTGTGAATGATCAGTAAGAGTCATATCTAATTTTGAGAATTTTTCATCACTGCACATTTCGATTGAAAGGGAAAGTTATTTGGGGCTCAATAAGAGAAAATGTTGATGACCACGCCCTTCAGATTGGCTTAATATACAACCACGCCCTCTAAAAACGGTCTATGGAGAATCTATCATTGTATGTCTATACTGTTTTATCACTACACATTTTTACTGTTTATTACTGCACAGTTTCACTATGCCAATGCCTGCACAAATTGGTTATCACTGCACACTAAAATGAGGTATGACAAGAATTTACATCGTTCAGTAAGGGTTAAAGAGATTTAAGCTTGTAAACAATATACAATTAATAAACAATAAACAATATACAATGTAAACAATTTTTTCATCTAGAAAGTAAAACAATACGAAGACTTTCATTCTACGAAGATTTTCGCACCTCCCACCAATTTCTATAATATATCACTAAACCCATAAATATAGAAAAATTATTTTTTCACTTTTGTCCAGTTTATCAGAAACTGGTCAACATAGCGAGAAAATTGGCATCCTGAATTTGATAAAAAAGTTGCATTATCTGACCTCGACTGATTCGCTATGTATAAAATTGAAGAGGTCGACTCGATTTCATTCACGGTTTTTTGATGTTTCGATTGTCGAAAGACTAACCTTCCTTCCATAAGCAACTTCATCTTTCTACTGGGCGGCCGAGGATTACGTCAGCTTGTTGAAACATCTACAAAAAATATGTATTTATAGTACAGTAACTTCAAATTGTTTTATTCAGGCTGTCTAGTTTTCTTATACACGAGAATCTATTAAAACAGAGACTGGGCAACTTCTTATAGACATAGGCCGCAGGTTTTGGGAAAGTAAAGATCAATTTTACTACTTTGTCATTTTATCCTGCAATACCTGTCTTACATTCCGTGTTTTGATTTGTACAGTCTGTGACAAAAATAGGAACACGGAATGTAGAACAGGTAGAATGAGAAAAATCGAAGTGGAAATAAAATGACAACTTCACTTTTCCCAAAGCCCGTGCATCGGCTTAAAATCTTGTATTGGTTCATCGCATCTGTTTTCTCCTAACAAATATGAATTAGATTAACACCTCGCGGCATTGTTCGAGCAGAATCTAGACCATTTTATGTGGCTTCAATAATATGATTTACACGCTCCATTTTTTAACTTTTTTAGAATTATTTTTAGAGAGTATTCAAATGCCTTGGTTTTTTAAAACTAAACTCTTTTATATCACGCCAAACAAGCAAATTGAGTACCCATAGGCTATAGGCTATAGGCTTACTTTTTTGTTTCTCGCCATATGGAAAAGTTCCAATGAACTAAATCTGGAACAATAATTTGTTAAAAACGAATTGTACAATTAATTTTATTTCAGCTACCCAAAAGGTCTAGATCACGTTCGAACAACGCCGCGAGGCATTAATGCTATTCAATTCGATCAGGAGAAAACAGATGTGGTCAACCAATCAGTGATTTGGAGACTAATTGCAATGCTTTCGAGATCATTTTAAACAAAGAGAGGCGATTTTTTATATCAGTATACACATTGACTAAAAAGAAAATTTACCAAACGGAGCGAGAAAAAACGTTTTGCTGACAGACTGCAGTGTCTTATTATACGTCCGTTTCTTAATTGCGGGAATTTACTGTAGGCAACCAATAAATATGCAGTATTCACGGGAATCTTGCATGCATTAAATAGAACAAGTAATGGCGGACTGGCCCATTGGCCACCAGATTTGTAAAACGGGCCAAAAAGGGCCAAAGGAGAAAATCTGACTGACAATCAGACTGTTCTTTTCGCGATAAGAGCAATCAGGAATCCATTCAAAGTTATTCAACTGCTTTTTAACGAAACAAAGGATAAATTTGAAACAATTTGAAACAGGTTGAATATCCAAAATTTATTGCCAATAGTTTCTTACAGCCATTCTTAGTCCAACAAGCACTGCTTCGTAATGAGTCAAGGATTTTATTACAGTTTGCGCAACAAATACCATGGAAGAAATACAAACATATTAACTCATCACTCTCTGAAAAGCAATCAAAATTCCAACCCACACCAATTGATATGTGAAAACATAGTGAAAATCAGAAAGGATTGCAGACACGAAAATTTAATAGCAATTTGGCTCAAGTAATCTTTCTATTTTTTATGTACGATTGCATATTTTACCCCCTGTTATTTAGTCAATCAATCGTTATTTCTCATTGTGCCATATGGCGTCATCTGAGGGGGGGGGGGGGGGTAATTCGTTAAAATTTTTTAAAAAAAAACAAAGTCATGATCATCTTACCGCTTGACAGTTGATATTTTCAAACATCGCTTGTATAAATCTTCTCATTGACAGTCGAAAAGTGTATGTTCCTAACTGATCCATCATTTGCGAGTAGAAACAAAGATCTTCAAAAGCCCAAGGATATTGATCTTTCAAGCTGCAAAAACAGACAACAGATGTAGCAATAGACTTACCCTAAGTCTATCTCGTTAAATCAGTAGAAAATTAAAAAAAAAAAATGTCCCTGCGGAGGAACAATTCTTCTGTGAAGGAGAAAAACGAGCAGTCCTTTACAATGGATAGCTCAAGATTTGAAGCTCAAAAATATCCTCAGTATGATACTGATGTTAAAAAATTAATTCTACGCTTTAAAAATGCACGAATGGAAAGCTGCTGCAAAACGTGAAAGAACTGTGGACCATAAAAACCTCTAATATAGTAAAAGTTAAGTAAACGAGGGGAGATGTGACTTACGTAAGCAACCCCTGTTGTGAAGCTTTTGATGCAACAGAACTACTCAGATTAATTATCAATCGAAGAGCCTCCTTGTGAACAAGAACTCTATCGTCTGAACTCGCGTCAATCTGAGGCAAAGATGAAGTTGAGAATTTCTTTTTGACTCCACTGTCAGGCTTGCCAACGGAACTTTTTGAGCTCCTCTTTTCTTCTTTGTGGTTCAAAGACTTCCGTGAGCCAGATTTGAGAGAGTTTTTCGATCCCCATCTAGAGAGGCTAAGGCATTGCAAACAACGGTATTCGGCATGCGGAAAGTCATCATCACCAACGCATGACGAGGAATCGTCGGGCAACGGTTTAAAATTATCAGCCCATGAGCCTTTGTATTCATATGGATTTATCTGCGACGAAAAACACAACGTAATAAATATATGCTACACACTGTTGAAAAACACGTAACATTGAAATCCATAAATCAATGAAAAAGCTGTCGTGAATTTATGCTGAACTTATTTTATTTTACTTTTATTTTTGTATTGAATTGAACTGTTTTCGTACCATGTCATTGTGTGTTATGCATGGAAGAACAATAGCAGATATAGGGTTAATTACCTTTTCGATCTGAAGACTTTCGATCTGAAGGCAGTTTATAAACACGAAATTTAAAGTACTTAGGCTAGAATAAGATATTGTTTTTATGTCACGAAAAGGCTCCGATATATACGTGGAGATATTATATTATTATTCTAGATATTATTAAGATTTATGTTGAGTTATCAGAGGTACCGATGAAAGATTGAGTCGTTTATTTAAAGAGGATTTCTCACAACATCGGTGGTCGAAGGGGAAATCCCGACAACAGCTGAATCCAACATTTATGCAAAATATTTTCAGTTTCAGAGTATCACATCTAATCTAATCTAAATATACAGTACAGACCCCTTGACGGGTATTACGTACCAGCGTTAGTAGGTTAGTGTATTGATAAAGCAAAATGATAATATTAGAAAAATAAGCTGGTCAGCAGTGCCGGATTGCTAAGCGTTCTTGAAAAACTATTAACACATTATTGGTCTAGAAGTCTACATAACTTAAACCATATCAGACCAAATCAAGTAACTTTCGGTTGAAATAGTCTACGATCCACAGGGCCTCAGATATAGAATGACTTACCTAAAGAAATGAAATCTGCTGAAAATTTAAAAAACTTCAAAACTATGATAAATGAATGGAATGGTCCAAAATGTAAATGCAATGCCTTCAAAAGTATTTAGTCTTGAGATTTAATACGCATATTACATCTATTTGTAAATGTAGATTTGTAACATTCGATTTTGATGTGTTGACTTTGCATATTATTGTATATATTGTTAGCTATCTTTGCAATCGAATTAAAATAAATGAACAAAAAACAAATATGGAAGGATACGGTGCACACGTTACCTTCCTATTCATTAGGATATTTTTATGTGTGGAAATATATGCCTTCTTAGTCGTATAAAAATACAAAACACAAAGTCACAAAACACAAAGTCAGCGACTCTTACACACTGTATTGAAATAACGTATTAAAATCGTTTGGAAATATGAGCAATAAAAACACACATGTTTGACAAGAAAAGAAAAAACACAAAAACATTTATAAAGATAAATAAACTTCACAAATATTTTATCAACAGTAAAGTAAGTATGACTCAAACTTACTCGAAGGATTTCATACAGTCGTATGGGAATGCATCGCCCTACATAGTAATCCGTGTTAACAGTAGGTTCGGTTGCTGGTGGTGCAGGAAAAGTCTCACTGCCAGTACTACTGATCGACGTCGTGTTACTAAAATGACGCCGTGAAATAACATAAGGAAGTTGCGACAACGACGATGGAGCACTGAATTGCCGATTAGCTCGTAACAAATCGCCGTCGCCAGAAACTGGACCATATCTAAAATAAAATGAAAGGCAGTTCATTACTCGCAACAAATCGCCGTCGCCAGAAACTGGACCATATCTAAAATAAAATGAAAGGCAGTTTATTACTCGCAACAAATCGCCGTCGCCAGAAAGAGGACCATACCTATGATATAAACAAAAAACAGTTCCTTTACAGACAGTGGGTAGACTGTGGCTCTTGGCCATTGAACGTCTCTAACATAATGTCGCAACAATTTTGCATACTCCTTACGAGCTATCAGTGCTGATTTAGTTTCGATTATCTCGAAAAATCACCATCTTGACTGTATTACTGCTATTGTGGACCTTCACCTTCAAGTCTCGTTTTTGAGAACAAAATAAAACAGAAATTTTAATTTCCCGAAATAGTGCACTGGTCGAAAAATGCAAGCATACAAACAAAATATTTTATCGAAATATTTTCAGAACAAAATAAATAAATCATTCTAAAGGTTTCAAGCATTGCTGAACTTACGCAGAGTGGCTACTTACCCTCTCCTGTGATTTCTTCTTTCCATAATTTGTCTATATGGGCTAATAGCACTTGACTGCTGCATCTTTAGGTCTATTTCTTTTCTAAACGTTCTCTGCTTCCTCAACGTGGTCCAAGCAGCATACCCAAGAGCATCGCGTGCAGAAGCTACAACTAGCGATTCGTTATAACTCGAAGCAGATCCAATTCTAAACGAAGCTGGACTTGCACTTAACGTGATCGTATTGCCGCGTGGACGTCTTTGCCTTCTTGATGCAGAGCTAACATCAAGTCCAAAATTTTTGGACCTCCTCTCGTCACTGTCACTTCGCTCTCTTAGGCCAATTTTTGAAATTGCGTCAGCAAATAAAATTCTTTTGTCGTTTCTGATGATTTTATCGTTGGTCTTGAGCCCGTTTCCTCTCCCGCTTGAAGAACGGCCTTCCTTTTCGCTATCTTGACTACTGTAACTTCCCACGCGAGAATCCTCGCTCATTCCCGGGTCACTTTCTGATCGCCCTTGTAAATTTGATGATAAAGAAGGAATCAAACCAGAAAAGCTTGCACTTCTAGATCCCGGAATACTCGGCAAAGAATCTTTTCTCGCAGGTAAACTCAAGCTCCGTGTGCGTTTATCTTCTTTTATCTCCAAACTGCCAACTGGGCTCTGCCTCATTGAACTGTTGTCACTTGGCAAACTACTAAACTGGCTTGTGAAGGAGTCAGCATGCACAGGGGTAAAGTACCTCTCATCTTCAGTCCTTCCTTTTGGAACACCATTTTGAATATCAATATTAGACGACTGAACGAGGACCTCCTCGATAGAAATACTGATGTCATCATTCGGGCTTTTTATAATATCTGGTATATTCTCTTTACTGTCGACCTCTCGAATCGGCCTAAGGTTATCCATTTGGAGATCGTTAGAAAACATCCTCTCAAATCGACTAGGCCGCGCAACTGCGGTGGGCAAACTACTTGTTGCGGTGAACACACTGCTTGCTGCGGTGGCCACACTACTCGAAGTGTTTTCCTTTTCTTCCGGTTGGGGAGAAAATAATTTACTTCCATATAAGAGTTCCTCTCTTTCGTCTTTCGGCTCTTCCAAATCCTCTTCTCCAAGATATATGCCCCCTTCGCCGAATATGCTCTTTGTTTTACTTAATGAGAAAGTTTGCTCCGGCTCTTTCTTGGGGGTGCTTTTTGAGTATTGCGAAAGATTAGGTTCGCTGGCGCTAGACATTTTTACTTGTTGTTTTTGCAAATTAGATAACGTTTGCATGAGGTCCTCTCTCGTGTCGTTTTTTGCATACGAAGCGGTCTCGTCTCCACCTAAAAATATCCCAACGGTCATATCAGGATCAACATACCGTTCTAACCCGCTCATGAGACTCAGCGATTGTTCAGTAAAGGTACCCGAATCATCGACATTAAATGTTCGAGACAAAAAATTAGAAGAGATTTTCTCCTCTGCTTCAGCAGTAGCTTTCTCGTCTTCTGAGTTCCGCTTTTTGTATTTTTTCCGATCTTCTCCTAGCGTTATCCGAGTATACTCAAATGCTTCCGTGTGATACGTCTCTGACTGACCCGAAGACTCATCGCCCAAATAAACACCACCAAAACGGTCTGAAACAGGATCCGCATGCACCCCATTACCATTCTCATCACCCTCGTCGCACGAATCGCCTCCATCCGCATCTTCTTCGCTCATGTAATCGTCAGCTAAATACGCTACTTCTTGCTCGATAACCGGCCATGTTTCTGCACCTCTGTGCCTAACACATTCCCAGCCAAGTTCTTCCAGCCGATCTGCACCTTGAGATGTTTTAGCAATGAGGCCAAGAACATAGAAACATGTCCTTAAAAGTAAACGGAATATCAGTTTTTACCAAATATTTTCAAAGTTTGATCATGTCTAAAAAGTATCAAAACATATTCGTAGAAAGCGACTGATAAAAACCCTTAACATTATTTTTAAACATATTCAAATTGTTTAATTTCTGCAGGAATGTCCCACAATTGCTTTCTAACCCTTTCACGCCCAAATTATTTTCTGCTAAACATGCAAATCCTATGCATTATGTAGTTCTTTGAAATTTTTGTGATTCTTTGTCCAATTTTGTAGCTCGAATATTGTTTTTTGTAAAGGTTTGTTTTGTATTGCACCAGTTATCCTCTGGTTAAAGTAATTTTATAATCCTTCTATTTAGGGGTTAATTTAGTCTGGGTATGATCGTATACGTCAGCTTAAAGGCCACAGTGTTGCTATGTTATAACCTGCTCCCTGTGGTATCGTCTTGTACATTGTGTTGATTGTAAGATTTTATGATGAATATATACATTGACTCCGTAAGTTGCTTTTGGCGGTGGCCGAATAAGAGACGCTAGTTTATTTTTAAAAACACTGATAGATGGGGAAATCTTAATATCAGGATCAAGTTTGTTCCATTCAGATAAACAGTATGGATAAAAGCTTGATTTGCAACTCTCTGTTCTTGCATTTATTTTCCCAATGGAACGTCGCCTGCGTAGGCTATAAATAGGTTCGTGAAGTTTTGGTATTGGAAATCTTGAGTAATCAGGAGTCAAGTTATTGGTAATTTTATCAAATAAAACAAGTCTTCGGCTCCATTTTTGTAGGTTTGAAGATTCTCAGCCAAGCTCAGCATACAATTTTTCACGAGATGTACCCTTCCAAGCACCAGTTACTGCAAGTGCAGCAGAAAATTGGACTGATTCTAATTTTTCCGTTTGGTTTTTCAAAGTACTATTGTGACTAAAGTCTGACATGACTTGAGGGGTGTGATATATAACATCACCATAATCCAAATGGGGTCGGACATACAGTTTATACATTTCGTTCAGGGTTTGTCTTGGCAAGCATTTGGATAAAAATCTTATCATTCCTATGCCTTATCTCGATTTTGTTATTACTGAGTTGATGTGACTAGTAAATGATAATTTAGAATCAAGTATTACCCATGAGCGGCTATTTGAGGATCGTGAACAACAGTAAAGATAGAGGTAACATAAGCAAAAGCATTACATTACATGTTAAATCTTCAGAAAGGTCACTGATGTATATTAAGAAAAATAGGGGCCCCAGAATGGACCCTTGTGGAACTCCAGCTGAAATAGTACCCCATTTAGACATTTTACCATTCTACACTGCATGTTGTTTTCGGTTAGATAAAAAGCTTTTTTAATGCGAGAAGGTTTCCATAAATTCTCCGCTGGCGCAATTTATAAACGAGTCCTTCATGCCATACCCTATCAAAGGCTTTTGATATGTCAAGGAACACTAAACGGACATCGAGACGGGGGTTACAATCAAAAGCTGTAAATGTAGAATTTACATTAGAGCGCAGCTGGTTTATTGTTGAATCACCTGGGCGAAATTCTGACCGGTTTTCGTTTAGTTGACCATTTGTAAAGACTATTTGAAAGACTATCAAACATCAATTTCTCTAATATCAATCCAAATATTGAGAAAAGGGAGATAGGACAGTAATTTTGTTTGAGGTTTTTGCTGTTCATTTTATGAATAGGGACAACATTATCTTTTTTGCCTTGCTCCAAACAGGTTTTAAATATAAAGTTTCAATGGAGAAGCCAAAGATTTATCACACATTCTTATCATACGCACATAAATATCCCATCCGTGTGCCTTATTTAAGCATTGCACATCCCAGGGAATTGTGCTGCCAGTATCTATGGTTGTACATTGTTCTATTAAATAGTCGTTGCAGATCTCTGCCTTGTCTGTGAAATCCAACACAAAAATATCATTTTTAAGCAAAGGTGGCTGTTTTGGCTTTGTTTAAGGCAAAACTTTTAGCCATCTCAAATACCCGACTTAAACCCGCGATAGACAAATTTAAATAATGAAGCAATTCTGCTTTGTTAAAAATCTCAAAAAGTTTATATTATTAGAGTTCTGAGTTCTAATAAATTTTGTTTCTAATCTTTGATTTTTGACTCATGGAACTCATTCTAGATCCGCCCCTGGGACAGTTGATTTCCCCAATATTTTTCTGCCAATCATATAATTCAATGCTTTTTTTATTTAAAAAAATATTTGGACAGCAAAGAAATATTTCTTTCTATTTAGTTGAATTTCACAAACAAAGCATTCTGGGAGCGTTACAAGATCCAAACGTGGTTTTGCAGGACAACCATCATTGATGTACAGTCCAACGCCCCCTCGCTTCACATATTGGGGATGATTGCTTTTTACAAAAGTATAGCCATTTATATATAATTTGCTTAAATCGACAGTGCTATCGAGATTGGTTTCTACTATACCCAGTAAGTCGTAATTGTATACTAAATTGTGAGCATATTTAGCATACATATTTATATGATGATCTTGAAGAAGTGTTGAATCCATTGCATTTGCTATTTGAAAAAAGACTTCCACCATTATCACAAGGCGTTGATCTAATTAATTATGATGAAATTGACAAACATGATGAAGTTTATCAAAGATTTTTGTTTATCACCAGGAAACTTTCACATTTCTGGAATAGATGGAGGAAAGAATATGTGACAGGCCTCTTCATCAGAGAATTCCAAGTTCCAACCAAGTTCACCAATTCAATTTGCAAAGGGAGACATGGTAGTGATTCATGCAATACATTGTAAAGAGAGGACTTTTGAAAACCGAGGGAAATATTGAATGTTTGGTAAAAAAAGGAGAAAAAGGAATGGTCAGAAAGAACAAGAGTGTGATTGGAGGAACAATTTGTTTGGAAGGATTTGATGGGGGAGGTAATAGGCAACTCCCTAGAGCAGCAGCGATAGATGGGCATTGGAAATCTAGACTTATATTAGATCCCTATTTGATCCAGGAGGGGATGTTGCGGAATTTCCACAGAGCGCGCATTGAGACGTATTGTGTTTGCCACAGATTATTATTGTATTGTTAGATAGAAGTATTTTTGGTATATTTTATTGCTACTTTTATTGGTTTACAACTGCGCCGACATCCATTGATTCGCAATCGTTAAAGAAGCGGTAGATACAGTGAGTCAAGTTGTTTTTCAGAGTAGTTGCCAAATTACGCATTAACCTCGTATACATGTAAAATTTATGAATGGAACTGAGAATTCGGAACGTTAAAAGCTTGAGAGTAGAGTTAGAGCTATTGTATTTTAGGTGAATAAGATGAGTAGGTTTTCCTGTTATTCTTAATTTTGATTGGATAAAATTAATAGAAAATGTACTATTGTTCCTATTTATTTACTTTATGAACTCTAAATGAGTTTTTTTGATATTCAGTATTCTATGTTTGAGTGCTCAAATAGATCAAAAGATTGATTACAAATACATCATTCATGAATCGATTGAAGCATGTCAGAGTTGTTTTTAGAGATTGGTCTTTTCACAAAATTTCCCCCTTTTCATTTGCTTTTTATTTTAGTGTTGTTTTTTCTTGGAGCGAATTCTTCGGTTAAATTAGTATCCAGAATCAGTGAGTTCGAGAATATATTTCTTTTCACACAGGTTTATGATTTTATTTGTCACACAGTTTTGTTGGAATACAAACCCTAAATAAAAATCAGAGCGAAGTCAAAGCGTGTTTTGGAACTTCTTCCTGTTTATGAGATTTTTGTGGTTGATTATTAGATTTGCGTTTTCTTCTCAAAATGAAGTTTTTGTAATGAAAAACATTATTTCCGTCATATCCAAGAAAGGATGGCAACACATAATGTAACAGGTTATGGGTCCAGCAGATCACATTTGCTGTTCGACGGAGATGAACGAAAGTACAAACTGTGGGAAACAAAGTTTTGTGGCTACCTTCAGACTTTGAAGTTGAAGAAGGAGCTGGATAAAGATGAACCAGATGAAGAGAAGAAAGCAGATATTTCCGCCGAGTTGATACCATTACTCGATGATAGAAGTTTAGCTTTAGTTATGCGAGATGTCAAGGACAATGGCAAGAAAGCTCTAGGAATATTGAGAGAGCATTATATGAGCCAAGGAAAACCGAAGGTGATAGCCTTGTATACTAAACTTACAACTCTCAACAAGGAAAAAGAGGAAAGCACTACAGATTATGTTCTTCGTGCAGAGGCTGCAGCAGCAGCATTAAAAAAAACTCTGGCGAGATAATAGGCGATTCTCTTCTCATAGCAATTACATTGAAAGGTCTTTTTTTATATTCCCATAAAACTTACAATCAACAAACAAAGGTTACATGATGATGCCACGAGGAGCATGGAAATACATAGCAACCCTGTGACCATAACATTTTACATAGACATTCAAATTAACATTACATTTAAATATTACATTTAAATTATTAACATTACATTATCTCTAAATTTGATTGTATATTCACCAAGCTGTGGAAGTCGAAAGTTCAAAATTATGTCAACGCAAACACCAGTGGCCCCTGCATAATATCAACGTTTTGTTGCGTTAAAACAGGCAGTTGCTATAAAATGTTGATGTCATGCTCTTGGTGAGAAGCTTCTGATACAACTGAACTTTTCTTTTGAAATCAGTTGGGTGTCTTCGCTTTGTGTTGTTCCGTTTTATTTTGATTTCAAAACTCAATAGTATGCACTCGATACTCTCAGGCTTTATTGCCATTGTCGAATTATTTAATTTCAATGTTTTTTCAAAGAATACACAGTATCTCAAAAACATCAAATTTCAAAGGAAAAGTTGAATGGTTTTAAAATATACTCCTCAAGAGCATATGAACATTGCTACAAGCCCCTGTGTTGACATAACAAAGCTCTGATTTTATGCAGAGTCCTCTCGTTTTCACTTTGACAGAATTCACTCGACTTCCATATCTTAGTGAATAGATAAATTTGCCTCAAACCTTTTTATAACCGATTTTAGATAAATTTGCGTCAAACTTTAAGTCGATGTTTCCAAATTGGAAGCATATATCGCTTTGGTTGCTTACTTTTGCACTTTAGTTGGTGTTTGTAATAAAACAACGACATTTTTTGGAGACAGCTGGTAAAGTGTAGGTACTACCAGTGAAAACTGTGAAATTCACGAGTTATTTCACGTGTTTCTCATTACTGTATTAAATTTTTATGAATATCCTTTTTTATCTGCCCGATCTTCTCAACATCGTTTTAACACCCAAAATGCTTTTCCTTTTGTTTTCATTTGTTGAAATATATACTGCGATTAATGCATTTTTCAAATGTTATTTAACAGAGCATGGACTCTTCTTTGGAAGAAGGACCAGGGGACGACTTCTTCGACATGTTGATGAAAGCTCAAGGGGGACGAATGGACGACCAACGATGCGAGCTGCCCAAATCGAATGTCACTAAACCCAAGATGAATTCTGCACCAGTTGGAAAACCAGTCACAAGACCAGTTGCAAGACCAGTCGCCCCGATAACCAACAATTTGCAACCCCCGTCTTCGATGCAGCCGAGCGTTAGCACAGAAAACCTTTTTGAACTCCTTCACAGAGTGCAAGGAAATCGAATCGAGGAACAGAGATTCGAAATGCCACCTCTCCCTGGCCTGGACCCAGCACGTAAGTTCAACACTTGAACAATGAATTGTTTACTGTAGAGTTCGGCTTAAGTAGCTCGGTTTAACCTTTTTACCCCGGGAAGGGCCATATGGCCCGTTGCCAAATAGCAGAAAACATTATATTTCTAGGAGGTAAGTACAGACATAACGTTACATAAATTTCAGATATTTCAACGTTAGTGCACGGGCTTTAGGAAAAGGGAAATTTGTATTTAGTTTTCACAGGTGTGAGCGAATTCAAACCACGGAATGTAGGACAAGTAGAATGAAAATAACAGAAGTGGGAATAAATACAAACTTTACTTTTCCAAAAGCCCGTGGTAAGTGTAGCTCTTGCATTAAAGTTGTTTTTAAATGCTACCCCCTGCAAAATCAAATTTAGATTAGATTAGGATTTTCCTGTTTAATTGAGCAAGGACAAGTTTTATGTCACGCCCACGCACACTAAGCCCTACTCCTCGCTGTTCTCGCAAAATAAAGAAACATTTTGCGTCCTGCCTGCCTACATGGGAGTTTGATCAGTGAATATTTTCAAATTTTTAAACTTCTAAGTCAGCATTAAAACAGTTTTAATATCAAAACATGGGCTGAAAATAATTGACTTGTAGTTAACTTAAAACTCACGGATTATGGCAATTTTTATATTTTAAGGTTTGGCCATAAAGGTGATTGCAAATGAATAGATGATATCGCGAACTCTAAGCTTGCCCTTAGGACGTCGTTTTGTGCACAATTGGAGATTTTTATTCTCACGGATTTTGAGCTACAGCCTCGCAAACATACCCGGTGTCTCAAAATAAAATTCACCCGTTTGGTGGCTTGTACCTCGAAACCGGTAGGGCCAAAAACATCAAATTATTTTGAAAGCGACGTCCGAGG
>JAYJMH010023548.1:0-44271 GCA_036873815.1 Phacellophora camtschatica
CAACAACTCTCAACACCTCTGCACATCGTCCAACATTTTGACAAATGTTCAGAAAAAAATCCAATGAAAAATCCAATTGTTTGGCCGGGGCTTTAAGGCTTGGAGAACTTTCCGGGTATAATTTTAGGGAACTTTTAAAACGCGACAGGGAACTCTGTGTAAATTTATCACGGAATTTAGGAACACCCCTTTGTGTTAAAGACCTCCTGGGAGTGCCTGGGCTCTGTCAGCTCTCTGAACAGAGAAACACAGACAGTATTAATTTAAGAAATGTATGGCAACACACATGAACTTAGGATAATCTCCTTCCAGTTATGTAAGCGTGTGTTATAAATTTTCATCCAATATTTCATAAAAACAAAATGATTCCGCGCTGCAAAATGTCACTCCAGAGACAGCAATCAAAAAGAACCGCAAATCTTCTTAACGGGAATTTTCCCCATTCTTTGGTGTTTGGCACCTTGGCATTCTGTATCAATTAATTAGCATAAATAGCGGAACATTTCACAAACGACCGGACCGCTTTGAAGTTATTTTTGCTCCATTCAATTGAGCGCGTTTGTAATTCATTGTCAACAAACAAAGGCAGGTATTGTCGGGCAATTGTGGAACGGGCCAAAGAAAGCGGAGGAGGCCGGCAAATGACATCAATATGTTCTTTTCTGAAACATAATACCACGATAATACGATGCCTGATAAAATACAATGCAGGCGTCTGACTCATTAAAAAGTGACTGTTTTACGTTAAATTACATCGCTGCCAATTAAAACATTCAGTCGGCTATTTTTTATTCCGCGCGCGAACACAACAAACAAGTTTCATCTATCGTACATTGGATTTCATTTTAAGAAATTTTAGTGAATCGCGTCAAGATTTTCTGAAGTCATGATGAGGTTAAAGTTCAGCATCGAAGATATTTTGAAAGAAGATAAAGGATCACATATTGAAGATGGGCAGTCTGAGCGTAAGTATATTAAATAAATTTTTTAATGTCAGAGAGATATAAAAGTTTAGACTCGATCAAGCAAAGCATGAAATTATATTTTGAGAAAGACTAAAACATGAATCTTTATTTTGCTTTATTGGCTGCTCAAAAACAAGCATTAATTTTTTAGCTGATTGTAGGCTGCTCCGAAATAGAGCTTTGGTGTTAACAAAAAAGAGGCGTTTTCACTAGCAGCTAATAACGGAATTTCCCAATCGGGAAACTTTCCTGATTGGACAACAAAATGTTACTGTTACTTGAATGGGAAACTGTTACCCGATCAGGAAACAAACTGTACCTGCTCGATATTTGAAAATTTCATTTTTGACCGGTGCTTTGCGAGTTTATGCGTTCGACAAATAAATACGTTCGACTTTGACGCAAACCAATTCGGAGTACAAATGCTTTTACAAAAATCACTTAATTTATAATAAAGAATACTGCATTTATTAGTGTTAGTGGAAGCAATAGCATAAAATATTGACTAGCAACTCTTCGGTTTCAGTCTGGCGTTTCTTATCAAGGTTGTTATACTTATATGTTATATAATATATAATCAACGTGTAATGGTCTATAATGATTGTACTTCTGACAAATTTACAATTACAGCTGACACCCTGGTCTCCTCGAACTCTACTGCTCACGGGAAATTAATTTCAATTGGACATCGATATGTATATAACGATTGAGGCATTTGTTGCGTGTATTTTATTGCGTGTATTTTGTTGCGTGTATTTTGGACATTACATTTTTTTTATAGGAAACTTTTTATAAGAAATTCACTGGTGAAACCACACCACCCACGAAAATTTAAGAAACTTTTACTAGTGAATGAAAAATTGCTAAGAAACTTGTGAATGAAATTTTTAGTTAAGATTACACAATGCTTGATGGAATGAACATGATGTTAGATGATTGATTCAATGAAGACTGTGCAATATCCTGTACAATATATATCCAGTTTTGTAATTTTTGTTCTTGAAAAAACGAATGCACAGTAAAAGAAAACAGAATTTTTCATATACGATTAAGAAACAGAGAAGAAACTTGTCCAAAATTAAGAAACTTCCACTAGTGGAGCCTTGGCCAGGTTTCTTATAAAAAAACGTGTACAAAATCGGCAAAATCTTAATATTCCTCATTACAGAAATTTTGATATTCATATATTGACCTAAAAATAAATGCTGAACGCCACGCCTATGCTGCTGTGACACAAGGAACTGAGGAGTATGAAAAAGGGGTTTCATCTTGATCTAAAGTCTTGTTTTCAAAATAGGTTTATTGATAATGAAACGAATAAAAAGCTAATCAGAGGCAGATAATCTAAAAATTCTCGAACTGCTGTCTCCTGTCTGATTGATGCAGCAACTTTTTGTCTGAGCTAGCCAGTTGTTGTACCTGACTAAAGTTTCTCTTCTTGTCACGAAACGAGAAAAACATAAAACGAGAAAAACCTAAAAAGAATTGAAAATCCGTTGGGGTTTTTATTTCTTTTTGGTTTTTTCTCGTTCTCGTTTTTTTTCCACGAAAATGAGGCAAAATTCGGGAAAGGTGTATTGAGTAGTAGCAAACCAAATAAAGATTTGCAGGACGGTGCACGTTTTTATTAAACTTACTCATTAAGAAGTTGACAGGGCAGTGTATTTTTATTTAACTTATTCATACAGTAAAGCCATACTTCCTCTCCCCGATGACTTTTTTCCTATCGGCCATGTTATACAATTAATTTTGCATGCCTTCATCACAGAAAGTTTGGAAAAAGTGTTCCCGTAGCATGCTCCACAGGTAAAACCAAAAACGCTGGTGTAATTGAACAGTCGTAGCTGTCCCGGGAGGGGGGGTGACATGTCCCACGGCCGGAAGGGGGTGCGCAGCTGAGAATTTATAAATCCACCCATATGCCATCTTTGATGATCGTGCGTAACCTGGTCTCACCAGCCACCTTTGTTATTTGGCTTTCAAATTTCCACTAACTGTTTTGGCTATCTTTGGAAGAAATCATACTTTTCAAGCAAATGGCTGATTGGACCAATTCGATCATGATTTGAGACCTATAGAATTTGGAGATAAAATGTCGCCTTTCAGTACTCTTATCTTAAGTGGCGATTTCCTTGGGCTGCGCCGCTTGTTGTTATCAAGTGCTTGCCAGAATGGTAATGCTTGTATACAAACCGGACCAACAAGTTCTCGGGTCTAGGGGTCAATATTCTTCAAATTTCAACACAGTGGAAATTCAAGATTTGTGGTATTTCAGAAAAACCAGCTGATGGTGTTGCTATACCCTTGTTGTTAAAACGTTTTATTAAATGTAAAATACAATTGTATCACTGCCCTATCACAGCAGAGCAGGCAAGAGGCATAGTGAAGGAATAGTACATGTATTGCGTTTTGAGTCTGGGGAAGAAATACAACAGGTCTTTACAAACTACATGAAAAAATTCAAAATCCGCGAAAAATATTGACCCACCACAGGCATTAAGAAACGTGAGTTGATCCAGTGTCCATAAGGGGGGTACACAGACGCACATCACGGGTACATGGACACAAGAAAGAAAAACAACTCACGTTTCTTAATGGTCATGGACCCACTTGGATGTTCGGAATATCAACTTTAAAAAGTATTTTGTCAACAATGTACAAGCCGGACCAATAAGTTCTTGGATCCCATTCTATCGATTGAAATTTTGCAGACAGAATATCAAAACGGTTTTTGGTCAAGCAAATTTGTCGTTTAGTATCCAGTAGTCTATCATCGTCAAGTTTTTGTTTGTCGTTTAGTATCCAGTAGTCTATCATTGTCAAGTTTTCATTGAACGTTTTTCTTGATTCAGATTTTCAGTACTTTGTTCAGATTTCCGGTTTTTACTTAACAATAAAATCCCATATATAGAATCATCAATAAATAACCGGTAATGTAATAAATAACTATTTGTGTTATCAATTAATCAATGTAAACATAAGCGCCGAAATGCAATTAAGTAAATATAGGTAGGCCTTTGATCTCCATTGCCTCATTCATGATGCATGGTTAATTCTTTGTCATAACAACATCCATCCGTCAAACAGTCACTGACAACAGTGACCGTTATGCCCCGTTATCAAAAGAAAAGAAATCGCATTTTCTATGAAAACATGGCTGCCTTAATAGAATTAACTCCATGCTGAATCTTGTCTGATAAATCTTGTCTGATAAATCTTGTCTGATAATTTTTTGAAAAGATAGGAAGGATATGTGATGATAAAGAAAGAAGGGACTCTTGGCACAGTCTCCCAAAAGCCACGTTGTTTTGAAAAAAAATTCAGTTGCGTCAGCGGCAGATAATCAACCCGCAAACAGGAGCGGCGCTGGGATGCACAGGGGGGGCCACAGCTTCCCATTGGTAAGTTAGACCGCCAAGAGTAAAGCATATTGCTGGGAAATTCCAGCTCCCCTGTGGAAGGAGCCAAGGCCCTTTGATGGAGGAACCGTATAGATTTTCTTATCAAGGAATACATATTTGTATCCAGCCACGGGTAACATTTTATTTTATTCCCACCTCGATTTCTCTTAACTCCACCCGTGTCCTGCGTTCTGTGTTTTGACTTTGGTTTCCAAGCGACCAAAAGGAAAACACACAAGGTAGGACAGGTAGAGCGAGAGAAATAAAAGTGAGGAAAACATTAACAAATTTCTTCTCCTAAAGCCCGTGATTAAACACACACCACGATTCCTAACGCCCCTGGCCTAAACATGTTTGATGCGGTGAAGATTATTCATATAATAGAGTGTATATACACGGCTGGATAACAAATGCATGCGAGCATCAATTTTAGAATTCTAACTGATTTGGGTATAGCTACCGTCTATTTAACATTACCCGATTACTTTAAAAGCAATTAAGTAATTCAATTGTTGTTCTCCTTTCTCCAGAACTTCGAGTTGTCGCCAAAAAGCTCAGCACTTCTGATGGGGAATCAACTCGGTCCGAGTCCCCTGATTCTACAACATCCACCGAGTTTGAAGAGCATGGCGGCAAATGCGGTAGAAGAAATCGTTCAAGAACTCTGATTCACACTTGGCAAAAGCGATTGTTGGAAATGACGTTTCTTCAGCAAAGGTACCCATCAATTCAATATTTGGAAAAGTTGAGCAAGGAATTGGGATTGCCAAACTACGTAACGAAGGTAGGTTTCATGTTGCGAGTTGCGACTTTTTTTAAATTTAATTTAAAATTCAATAATATATTTTAAGATGGCGTTTGCGAACAATTTTCCTAAAATATGGCATGGCGTTTGGGAACAATATGTCCTTACCGAGCAGCAAGCTTCCGCCAAAACCAGAAAAACAGTTATACGATCATTTATTGTTCGTGAGAATGGTTTGCTGGTTAATCATTGCTATCCGTCCGAAAAAAGTTGGACAGTTTTCTGCAGTCTTGATTCAGCTATCCAGAAATTTGACATTGAATATTTAAATTGTTTTTCTCAGGTTTGGTTTCAGAACAGACGTTCCAAATTTAGAAAAGAAGGAACTTTCGAATCAGCTCCTGCTCAAAGACCTGCTCCTTACTTAATCAAGTCTAAAAGTACAAAGCGAAAAATTGCCAACGAAAACACGACCGAACTGACAGATATTCCGTTGTCAAAGTCCCTTGCACTTCTGCCAGTTGCAGAATGCAACTGTGATGAATGTCTTACAAAGACGGGAGCAGACAACAAAACCATGCCAGTTTTAATATCCAATGAAACTTGCAGTTGTGAACACTGCACTCATCGTCAAATCATGCAGCAGCAGCAACATCACCGAATTCAACATCAACCTCTTTTTCGAGAAGCAGAGCAGTGGAAGCAACAACAACCACAGCAACAACAGCAACAACTTAAACGACGACCGACATCAGAGAGTTGTGAATGTCCCAATTGCATTGCTG
Source organism: Phacellophora camtschatica (assembly GCA_036873815.1). Lineage (NCBI taxonomy): Eukaryota > Metazoa > Cnidaria > Scyphozoa > Semaeostomeae > Ulmaridae > Phacellophora > Phacellophora camtschatica. The sequence continues at coordinate 5,897 of JAYJMH010023548.1, forward strand.
AAGATTCCAGATTAAGCAACGAAAGATTCCAGGAAGCAGCACGAGACCAAGCATGGATTCCTGCGGCAGGATTTGAGGATACGAAATATATCCACGAACAGAAACAGTTTAAAAAAAGTGAAGGAAACACTTTTCATTACAAAGCTGACCCAGAAACAATCAAAGTTAGGCCAAGAGTAAACGAACCATTTAGCCAAGAATCAAACAACAGATCTTGCTCGTGTTTTGAATGCATATTTGGAGTTACGTATTTTAGATATTAAAGTGTTGCATGCTGGTTGAAAATTGTTGCATGCTGGTAGTTTTCAAAAATTTTGTTTTGTAAAGAATTTTTTTATGATGTTTTATCACAAATTTTATGCAAATAAATTTGTTTTTAATTATTTTCATTGCTATAAATTTGACAGCGGATAACCGTTAACCCTGAGGGGCGTTTCATGTCTACAAATTTCGTACACATTTCACAAAAACCATTTTATAATCTGGAAAAAAGCCAAAAATCTCAAAAATCTTTTTGCTCAAAAAGTGAAGTCCGCAAACATTAAATACTGCCGGATGAACCCAAAAATTATCCCTGTTTGCAAGGCAGTAGCTTGAAATCCACGAGACTGCAAATCTCAAATTTTGCACAAAAAGACGTCCAAAGGGGAAACTTTAGGAGTTTAAAATTTGTAGAAGATTCACTAATCAAACACCCCAAGTCGATATGGAAGCAAAGCAGGTTGTTTTAATGTGAAATTGTGGACTTGAAATGAATTATGATTTTTAATTGATTTGAAAGCTCATCGATGAAGGCTGTTTTATTTTCACAGTTTTGACAAAAAACGTGACGTGATGATATCCCAAATTCTAAGTTTACCCTTCAGACATCGTTTTGTATACAATTTAAGGTTTTTATTCTCATGGATTTTACGCCCTAGCCCTGAAATCAGGGATAGTTTTTTGAGCTTGTTTTTTAAAAAGATGACGAAAAATAATCAATTTCGCGTTATAGATTTGAAAAGTACAACATTCTGATGTCTCATGGAAACAAAAGTTTATTCTATAAATTCGTACTCGTACTACATGAAGTTGTTCTGGACCAAAACATAATGGCTGCTAATGTTCAACAACTGCATTTAACCAACGTAAACTGATCTCAAAACCCACGGGTTGGGGGCAATACTATCTGACTTAGGTAGTTGGCATTTTTCATATTTTTCACATTTTCTACTATGATTATTTTTTGGGGTCGCACTTTCCTCTATTACATTATTGGGTCAGTTTAGGAACTCCTTGGACACGCTCCCTACCTATGTCAGTTGGTACTGCCCCTGAGTCTAACAAAGTCAAATTTTGGAAATTGAAAAGACGATAAAATTCTTATAAATCGTATCAATATTTAAAAAAAAATTATTGGAATTTTCTTTTTAAATTTACACAGACATAAAATCAATTTCGCATAGAACCAAGACGAGTGTTTTTTCTTTTTACAATCGGCAATATTTTTCCAGAGTAACAGGCTGTCCACATTTTTGACAAAATGTTAAATATTTTCTCCCTTTCGTCAAACGATTGTGTCCTCAAATTCCATAACAGGACACCCTGTTCTTCCTGCACCCTGTGATCAGTGTTCATGTCTGTTACGAGACAAACATCTCGCTCTACGCTCGAAGTTTTAAAACGCTGTTCGTAACACGAAGGTTCGACGCCCGCTCTGTTGAAAACAATCGAAAATGTCCCATTAACGAGGTCTTGAAACTCAATTCGAATAATTGCTGCGATTAGTCTCGCATCTGCGGGCTTATACTGTGGCGTTTCGGGAAGCTCTTTCACAAATAACGGGAGAGGGTAATTCACATAGTCTTCTTTTAGCAAAACAACGCATTTCTCGCTGACGATAAAAGTGCAAGGAAGAGCAATTTCTTCCGTTTCTGCTGAAACTAACAGATACAACAGAATCCCAAAATCATTGTCCGCCTGCCAATCACATGCAATGTCTACAAAATCTTGAATATTTGATTTCAATTTTGCCAAACTTTCATCGCTCGGATAAAGAATCTTAACTTCGCTGTTCGGGTGAATGAATTCGCTTCTCGCAGCGGTTTCGCCGGATTCTTCGTCTTCTTTTCGATACAATTTGTAAATGTAGTGTTGCGTCGTTTCCGCGCGGTTTTCTCGCTGAAGATCGTCAGGAGTCCGCGCCAGCAAAACTTCACTCAAGCACTGCAGCAGATTGTTTGTCTTCTCGTGGTCACGTATGATCAATGTAAATGTTGTCGCCGGGGTGCCGCCCTCAAAGCGTATGTACTGATCAAACATGCCAACAACAACTTGTTGCAACTGATGAAAATCAACGCCAACAAGCCACAGAGGTTTTCCACCAGATCCATCGGTGATTGGCTTCTTTGCACCAATCAAATGACGATCCTCTTCTGACGACAGCAAGTAAATATGAGTGAAGCTTATCATCATGACAACAAGAACCTCTTGTTCAGGATGCAGGTATGATAAGCAGCCACTGCACATTATGAAAAGCAAGCCTTTGCTAGCCTCGTCTTCAAATTGCGCAATGTTATCAATGAAATAGGTTTTCTGTCTGACCGGATTCAAGGCCATTAATTTTTCCGGTTGATCTATTGGACCACTGAAAGGAACAGATATATTACCGGATGGAACACGCTTATGCCCTTTCTTACCGTTTGTAGATACCGAGCCACATGCATATTCGGTATCTTCTTTCAGTAATGGCCTCGCAGCGGTCAATCGTGAGTGCGTCACGGTCAAATCTTGGTCAAATTGGTTCTTCCAGAGACATGACATTGAACGAACAAATTGTTCTCTTTCTGACAGCGAGCCAAATATAATTTTCCACATTGAATTTACGCTCTGAAACGTAAGCAAAAATTATCATCAATAAAATGTAAAACAAACCATAATTTTTTTTAATTTTTAAATTCTAATTTTGAATTTATAATTTTTTAAAGAGATTTATTTTATACTTTTATATAAAACATCATTGTGAAATATTGAGTCGTTACCATGTAGAAACACGGGCTTTAAAAAAAGTAAAGTTTTCATTTTATTCTCATTTTATTTCCTCTTTCCACCTGTCTCACATTCCGTGTTTTTATTTTTGACAAAGGGAAACAAGAGGGAAGAGAAGTCGTCCCCTCGTTCCCCTGTGATTGTGCAAATTAAAGCACGGAATGTAGGACAGGTACAGCAAGAAAAAGTGACAAGGTAGTAAAATTGATCTATACTTTTCCTGAAACCCGTGGTAAAAAAATGGATAAAATTAAGTGAAATCAAACCACAATTGCGTCACATCATATACCAAAATAAAGACAGTTTGAAAAAAAAATTCATGGTGAATTTAACAAATGTGCACTGAGCCCGAGGACAACCGCCGCTTGGAGACATTTTTTTCCTTTGGAGCTTTCGTGGAAAAGCACTTTACACAGGGGGGGGACGTGTCCTTCGGTCGGACGGGAGTGTGCCGCTGAGATTTATAAACGCACCCATCTTTAATGTTCAAATTTTCGTGTACACCCTACATTTTTAAGGACCATTTTTAATATCTAACCCAACATTAAGTCATTTTTGCCAAAAATTACACCCATGTTTAGAGAATTTACTGCATTCAAACCCATCCATATCGGCAGCACATACCCGCACCCATATTTTAGGGTGTAGCCCCCCCCCCAGACTTTACCAAGCATGAAAACCTCCTAGCTGAGGTTTCTCAATAATGAATCTAAACAGGCACTCATTGATCAAAGAGTGTTATTTGGTGTTTTTTCAAAGACTGACAGTTCCTGGCGTAAAAAGGATAAGAACGTAGATATGATGTGATAACGTTCGAAAGACGTGATAACGTTCGAAAAACTCTTTGACCGATTACATCGGGATTCAAAATTCGAATTCAAACTAAACTAGATTAGTAGTCATAGACAATCAGGGTTTTATAGGCCTTAGCCTTCCAGCCCCTTAACCAACATTTATTATTATTATTATTATTATTATTATTATTATTATTAAATACCTCTTTACTGAAACTTTCCGTTTGTTCAAGAACAGAGCCATCAAATGTCAACGTCATCCCAAAATTTCCCGCCATCGTGTGTTTACAATGTGAATTTTCTTCCCACAAATCAACACCGATCAAGTTAGCAACATCCTCCTCCTCATATACGACCCACTCTGGAGTTTTTGGGGTTGAATGAACAAAAGATGGCAGCGGCCAATGAACGTAGTCTTCGTCGCACATGAAAAGTCGCAGATTTGTAAGGATGAGACTTTTGATGTTGGAAATAGGAATGTCTGTGGCATAAAGAAACTCGTCTTCGTCATGCTGTTCGTCGAATATATAAACTATGCAGTATGATATCAAATTTTCTCGGTCATTTATCGGAGTGAGGTCTTGTGCAGTCAGCTGTGTTTTCAAAGCTTCAATTTTGCTTTCGTCCGGGTACAAAATTGACGAGGTTACATCGGGTGATATGATTGAGGTACGGCGACTCGTGTCCAATGAACCTCCGTCTCCCCCCAGACCAACAATTGAGCAATAGGCTTCCAAAAATTGCGCTGTTTTCGAAGCATGACGTGTAAGGAATGTGAAGGTCCCTCTTGCACCTTCGTCGTCAACTTCAATTCTGAATGCCTGTGAATAAATGCCTGTTATTACAATCAACTTTCTCTAAAGTGGACACCACTGGGACGCAATTTTGGTGTCCGATTTAACAAGATGTTCGCCCTAAAGAGATTGGCTTCAAATTGGCTGTTCTAGGCGCAAAACAGCTGCTCTAGGCGCAAAAACAATGTCCTTCTTTTAATTAAGTGTCCGCTGTATGGCAGTGTCCACTTGCAGAGAGTTGGATGCAATATTTCTGATGATAATTGCTAATAGCAAGAACAGAAATAATTATGATAATAATAATATTCCTAATAATAGTATTTGAAACCTGAGCAGAGTATTAAATTAAATTTTAGTTCCTTATATGCTGTATAAAAATATGAAAAAACTGAAAACATTACATTTACTTGAATCAAGGGCTGTAGGAAGACGATGTTGTAGCCTAAAAACCCCCACACAAATACGATTATTGATGTACTTGATTGATATTCAAATTTGCCTCACTGGCTTTTTGCCTTTATTTCTGTTCTGCCAAATAACGATTCAAGCTGACACACAACAACACCACGAGGAAGGAGGCCTGAATTATTATTTGACAGAACCGAAATAAAGGCAAAAAGAACCAGGATAAGCAGCAGAAACGTGATTGGGGGAAATTTGAATCAACTAAATGCATAATCGTATTCGTATGGGGTTTTGTAGACCACAACATCGTCTGCAAACAGCCCTTCCTCGAATTTATAAACTCTTGGTGAAGGAAACTTGAGCAAATCAAAACAGCAAAGCGTCGTCAATTTGCAAGCCTATTCCAGGCTGTGTTTAGACTAACACTTCTTCTCTCTCGTTCAGAAGAATGTAAACTCTATATTGTTTTATTGTATGAACCCAACAAGCTATATTGTTTTGATCCAAAAAGAAATTTCTGTTGAAAACCCATGACAAATTTCACATCTTTTCAAGCTGCAAAATTTACTTTCGAAATTTCTTCCCATAAAAAATAATACTTAATTCGTAAAATTTAAAGAAAAACCTCCGAGAGAGAGAGCTATTGTAAAGTTATTATTAAAACATTACCTGATCGTATAACCCAACAATGATCTCCTTCACAGATTTCAAAGTGAAACTATAGAAGCAGTGAAATATTTCTTTCATCTCATTCGCAGTTTTCGGCAAGGAATTCTGAGAAAGATCTTCGGGAAGAAAAACCCGGAACAAGAACATATTCAGATTAGTCATAACGAGGCATGCCGGAAGCTCCTCTTCCGGGAATAAATATGGCAAGCATCCAGCCCATAAAATAAGGATGACATCTTGTGTCGCATCTTGAGGAATCATGTGCTTGAGAAACGGTGCTCCAATCCCAATGTTTTGATAGGCCATTGAACTGAAGCTTTCTCTGGATTCGCTGCCACGTCGCTTTACTTCCGGGTCTTTTCGAACAACAGAAGTCTTTTGAACAAATTCCTGAAAAAAGCTTAAAAGAACTTCAGTCTTTAGTAGAAATGGATTGTCGATTGGAGATGACGCATGAAATCGTCTGTCGTCTTTTTGCTCGTCTATGGAAGATCTGGAAATAAAGTAAACACACTGAAAATACCTAGTGAGAAACTAAAACGCAAATTTGCATTTTGAAGACATCATGTATACGAGCTTGTTATCGCTTCAAAATATCACGAAAAATTGACAATCGTCTGGTTTTAGTTATTACGCAAATTTTCATTGCAAGACTCACAACTTAGTGAGCATTTAACAGATTTTGGAGGGAATTACACCAAACTCTAAGTTAGAATCTACAAATTAACATGGTACAAAATGTAACAAGTTTCTCTTTAGAACTTCTTTAAAACTTTCAAACAAACAGAAAACATATAACGAATAGCTATCGGACAAGTGTTACTGTCGGTTGTGTCCGTTGTCTGGGGATATCATTCTTTTACAAAGATATGATTCTGCAAAATCTTAGGAAAAAGCTCATTTGTCCGTTGTTTGGGGGTGTCTGTTGTTTGGCGGTGTCTGTTGTTTGGGGGTGTCTGTTGTTTGGGGGTGTCTGTTGTTTAGAGGCGTCCGTTTTTGGGAGGTGTCCGTTGCTGGGAGATGCCGGTTAATAAAGGTGCACACACATTAAACAAGAAACGTGATATTATAAAACTTACTTGTTCTCACATTCATCTGAATATGCTATCAACAATGCATATAATCCAGCACAATCATTGGCATCTTGAAACTTGAATGCATTTTCAACCCAAACACCTTTTTCTTCGCCATCCACTTCCCTCTCTTTGTGATCAAAATATATCCAGAAAATTTTACTCATTTTCTTCACGCGTATGTTGCATATTTTATCTACGAAAAAGTGTGATATAAACATTATCCAATGTATAAACCTTTCACGCCCGGGTTTATTTCCAATTAACTGTGAAATTGTATCTACATTCGATTTTGCAGGGGGTAGCACATGCAAACTAAGTCAATTCAAAAGATAAACTTATGTTGAAATCGCATAAACAACAGAAAAATCTGTACCCATTACGTCCTGAGAATATGACGTTTTACGTTGTTTAAAAATGGACCATATGGCCCTTCCCAGGGTGAACGGGTTAAACAAGAATTTTATTTGGCATGAATCTAGTGCTACAAATCTTTGATTGCTACTTTATATAGACTACTCTAGGGTCCATAATAGAAGACCCACTTTTATTTTTTACTTTGTAGTTTTTTCCACCCCGAAAGTTATTTCGACCCACATACTATTAAATTTTACTATCTTGAATTTAAGTTATCTGCCAGCTGTTATTACATTTTCCTTTCATTTGTATCTTTTGTAACACTCTCCATAACTTTTTCGTTCATTTTGTTGATTATAAATGTGCACGAAGTACTTTGGTATTGCTCCCTATCCATCTCACAGTACTGTTATTCAAACATACCCAACTTTCAATCCTCTCTTCATTCGGGAACATATTGACTAAAACTATTGAAAATTCAGGAAATTTCCAGACCCACTCTTATTTCGACCCCCACTCTATAAGGGACCCTAGAGTATCTAGTGCTTAAAAATTTTGACTGATTGATACCAATGTCGTGAAGCATTTGACCACAAATGTTAAAGAATTTATCTGCTTAAAATTCGTCATGTGGACTATCTTCTCTCTGAGTTTTCTGTTCCTGAAAACAATTTCAACCATTATTTTGAGTACATCATTCACACTATAACTTTGAATCCTTCTGAGATTGAAGAGAAATCGAGAAGGAGATTGAGAAGAAATTAGGGGTTCTTCAAACTTTTACTAGCCTGTAAAAGAGGAAATTTTTGGCTCAAATAGGAGGATCCTTAAAAAATTGTAACTAATTAGATGGTCTTTAACTTATTTGGCAGAGAGACAAAATAATATTAACCACAGAGGTAAAACAATACCTAAATGATATTGTCCAGTAGCGTTCCCTGATACCAAGTCTATCTCAGAGAGAATATTCTCTTCTTTATCAACAGAAAGAATATGCTCCTCGCTTAAGCCTGTCTTTTCGTCATCTTTGAATGTTAGAAACGTGTCATTCAACCTGAGGACAAAAATAGAAATTTTCATATTGGAAACAAATTTTCAAACTTTTACCCGAATCCACCTTTTCTAGCTAAAGCTATACGTAACATTTTCAAAATTTTTAGAAATTCTATTCATGATTGCAGGTTTGGTCTTTGGACTGATCAAGTGTATTTTAGAAACCAGTTTTTGCAATCCTACATACTTTTTTGTCAAAGTTATATAGCAATACAGATTTTAAGTTTATGAGAGATTTGGTCGCAAAAATTGTATTAGGACAAAGTCATTATCAAGGGCAAAGCTGTTACAAATATCTTTACCTCACTTCTAATGTTGACACAATTGTTAGTAGAAATTGTTTCTTAGACTGAACTTCGCTTGAAAAATCTAACTGAAGTATCAAAAATGCAAAATTAAAAAATTTGGTACGTTTCCACATGGCAGCCTTTCGCTAGAAAAGGTGGATTGAACATCTTTAGACAAGAAGTTTAGTAATGACGTAATAATAATAACGTAAAATTGTTCGTAACCTTTTCACAATGAAGTAAAGTAAGTAGGCAGAACGCTAGGTTGAAGGAAACCCGAAGGCTCCTTTTTCGTTAGCTGTTAACCGAGGCGGGCAGGGTAACAGCCACTCGCATTCCCTTCACTGGATGAATAACCTCCTACCCCCCAGCTAAGATAGTACTCATTTACCAACCTCGAAAGGATAGACAGCTGAGTTAGATGTGGGTTTCGTAGTTCCGAACACAGACATAGTGCGAGCCTGCACTCTCACAGATAGTTTGGTTTTGAAACACAATGCCTTAAACACTTTGTCACAATAAATAAATAAATATAAACCATCAACTCACAGGTCTAGATTATCCTGGTCAAACATGTCTTCAAGAAGATTGAATACGGCTCCTGGGATATTTGATTCGTAATTTTCTTCGCTGAGAATCCTTTCAATAGCCTTAAAAATGCAAACATTCAAACAAAATGATTCAACATTTACGTACAAACTTTCATTACGTACGTCTTAAATGTCTTTTTACTTAAAAAAGAAGCCTCACATTTAATTCGTTTTCCAAAGATAGCCTAAGATCTAATACCTCCAAAGAACATTAAATTTAATTTCTAACTAAAAAAGCTTCTAATAGCATGCAAAAGCAATTTTATATTAATTTAGTATTTTTGTCTTTTGAATTAACTTTGCTTGCAAGAGCTACCCACTGCAACAAAAAGGTAGGATTTGCCTGTTAATAGACCTTTTCGGAAATAAAACTTGTTCTATTGTGTTATAGGACAAGCCTTTTTGCAACACTGATGAATTTCCCATCAGTACGAAAAACATTTAAACTTGGAAAGCTTTTGGGTTCTTTTGGAGAGAAAGGGGCAAGTTCAACCAGTAGAAATACAGGAATTGCCTTGAGACAATGTTCTATTTCCGAAAAGGCCAATTGGAAATGAATCAGGGTGTATAACGGTTTCTCTAGATATTTGACAAATATGTATTATTAATTCTTAAAATGCACTTTTCAAAATAACATTTTATTGAGAACGAAATGCATAACTGCTATTTGTCCTATATCTAGAGATGACGTCTATCATAATTTCCACCATGATCTAACGTTGACCGCGTAAAATGGTTAAATTTATTGCCTTTTCATAAATAATGTTTTATATTATTACCTTTCTAAGCAATGAATTCGAATCATTCTGAGTTGTTTCCTTCCCTGCTTGAGTTTGTTTTACTTTGTTCGCTGATTTTAAGGATTTCTCTTCGTTTTTCGTTTTTGTGTCTTTATTTTCAGCTCCAATGTTTTTAATTCCTTCATCAGTGGGTTCGTCAACTTTCTGAATAAGGAAAGGATATTTATTACTTGGGGGACCATAAAAAAGTTCCGCTGTTTGCTGGGCTATTCTGCAAGTCATTTTTGCTACTAGGCCGTCAAAATAACGCAGAAAGATGCCCAAAAGATCAAATTAAATTTCAAGATATCATTTAACCCTCTGCGATGACTCTAAGGCACCGCAATAACGAAAATAAAAATTATATGTTTTTTAAGATTTTTAAATGAATCTAAAACATTTCTAGAAAGTCCATTCCCTGCACTCAATGCTACAGTATGAGGTCTATCAAACAGATGTAAAGTGTAAAAGCCTGCTTATTCAAAACATTTTCATTGTACATTTATATTTTGCACTTTAATACTAAAATTATTGATAGCGTGCAGACTCAAAAATCTCCTGAGGAGTGCTTTGATTCTACGAGTAGGTTATTATAGATTACCTTTTCGACAATTTCAGCCTCACTTTGCAAATCGTTATAAAACGTAAGCCAAGATTTTCCAGCCTGCTCTCTTAATTTTTCAATTTTATCTCGAAACTTTGCTTCATCCTTTTCTATCTCCGTTAGCTGGCCTAAAATAAAACAGCAAGACTTTACAAAGACCAGTTTCAAATTATAACAATTTTATCACAAGGATAAAATAGAAAATAACAACATTAATTTGGTTTCGATTTGGGCAGTTTCATAGTTCTAATTTTACAGTCGAACCCGGGTTGAACTCTCGAGGGAAATTAAAGGGTGTTTGAGATAACGAGTTTTTGAGATAATCTGAATCTAAATCTAAGTCTGAATCTAAATCAACACTGAAAGCTCTCAAGGGATCAAGTTCGAGCAAAATTTCACTTCATGGGGAATCGATGAAAAACGCTGCTTCAAACTCTCAAAGGGAATGACAATTTGTTCGAGAAAGCAAAAAAGCTAAATCAACATTGAAAGCTCTTTAGGGGTGTACAAAACAATTCGAGTAAAAATTCACTCTATGGGGAATCTATCAAAAGCATAGCGCATTTAAACTCCACTATCACGGACTCTAGAGAGGAATGAAAATTCGTTCGAAGTGGCACGTTTTCGAGATAACAAAAGCTACTTTAACACAAAAAGCTCTGAATCGGATATACAAAACATTTCAAGTAAAAGTTTACTCTACGGGGAATTAATTAATAACACAATACAGTTGAATCGCGCCACCTCGGACTCAAATTGGTTCGAAATGGCAGATTCTCGAGATAACAGGAGCTACGCCAACACAGAAAGCTCTCAATGGGATATAAAAAAAACAGTTCAGGTAAAAGTTCACTCTATGGGGAATCGATTAAAAACACTGAATGGTATAACCCTGCTATTTCGAACTCCCACTTTGTTAGGTTTCGTTTTGTTTGTAGTTATGTTAGTTTTTTCTTTCCTTTTTTTGTGTAATGGCCATGGAGTAGACGTGGCATTTTGCTCCCCATGGCATCATTTTGTAATATTTCAATTTATTAATTTTCAGATACTGTGCTCGGTAATATGCTGTTTAAGTTTTTAGATGAATGCATTGAGAAAAAAGATGTACAAATAAATTCATACCTGACGTTCTCTGATTAGCTGGAGGTTTTATGTCTGCGAGGTGCTGTTTCTAAAAAATGAGCACAGCAAGATATATCTTTATTTACTGAATAATTGGCAATAATGAAGAATGATTTTCAACACGTCAAAGAATTTCATGTGAAAAAATTAAAAAGTACAGCTTCGATGAAACTTTTATTAAATAAAAAAATCAATTTAAAAAGCTTAATATGTTGTGTAAAAGTGGTAAAAAAATCTTTTCGCAATGATAAGAAAGTGCTTTTCGCAATGTTTATTCTCGAATTTTGAATTTTTTGAATCCCCGTTAGATTAACGGATATTGCAGGCAAATAAAGTCTCTTCTTACCCTCGAAGATTTCATTCGAGGTGATCTTGGAGGGGTCAGCGGTTTCGGTGGTTCTGATTCCTTTGAAGTTGCCATGGTTCCCGGTCTGTAATAATTTTCAGGCCCAGAAATGACTTCATAACTGTTCTGCATGTCAATAATCTCCTTTGCTTTTGCCTGTGAAACATAAAACAAAAACAGAAAAATTTTAAAAATTACAGAACAATTTCATAATTATAATACCACACAAATTTGTCATAGCAAAGAAAAACAAAACAAAATTACAGAATGGAAGATTCAAGTCAAATAAGTAAAAGACAAAGAGATCGTAATTCATCAAGTGTGTATTTTATAGGTAATTGCATTTTCGGTAGGCTTGCTAGAGTCGGAATTTGAATTTAATTCGTCTAATATTTTATAAACAGGAGACATGGCAGATTTGAAAGGCCTTCTAAACTTTCTGCTCCAGTTAACAGAAGATTTGGCAGAGATTGTCGTTTTTATTAGCGAGCCGTCAGTAATGGTTTCTTCGTTTGTTTCTCATGTTCAAATTTTACTGCCCTTTGCTATTCTTTGCTGATGCACTAAATCAAATTTCGAATTTGAATTCAAATTTCAATACAGCTGCTCTAATAGTCTGTCAATTTTGGAATTAGTATTTCTTGGTAGTGTATTGTGATTTTATTTCCTGCCAAATATGTTGTTTTCAGAATCCAGTTTCCAGAATCCAGGTTTGGAAAGATGAATAAAATACATCCTAAATTTTTTTAAAGCATTGAGTTTATTCTGGCAAATCAAAATATTCAGACAGGCAAACTCTAGCAGACTTGTGAACTCGTTTAATGTTTAAAATGTGATACCTTTTTTAGTTTCAAATCAATTGAAGATCGTTTAAGTGCCAAAATCCGTTGTCTTAATAAAATTGTACTCACTTACAAAGAAATATAAAAAAGAGAATTTACCAATTTCACCCCCGGGCAGGGCCATATAGCCCATTGTCAAACAACGTAAAACGTTATATTTTCAGGTGGTATATGCGTACAGATGTTTCTGTAATTTATGCGATTTCAACGCATATTTATCTTTTGAGTTAACTTAGTTTGCTTGTGCTACCCCCTGCAAAATAAAATGTAGATACGATTTTACCGTCAATCAGAAATAAATCCGGGCGTGAAAGGGATAAGCAAAACTCACCAAATCACTTTTGCATGTCATAACATCATCAATTGTTACCTGTAAAAAATTTTGGCATTTATTTGAACAAAATTCGAAGAACTTTTTCATGAGCTGCTAAACATTCGATAGTAAGAGCACAAATACCATGAACCTCCGAATATAAGCCCTGGGCTTATACAATCTCAGAGTGAAATGTAACTCTTAGAACAATAGGTGAACAATGGAATCTTGTGACAGTTGGCCTATATTCAGAGGGGGGCTTATAACCAAAGGGTTACAGTATTCCTTTCTACGTTTTTTCTATCGCAAATATTACTCAAATATTAAACTAACAAGGTTTGATAATCAAAATCAAAAGCAAAATTATGAAATTTTTGACTTATTTCAAAAGGCTTTAATATAAGTTAAATTGTTTAATGAATTCAAATATAATTTCTCTGCGCTATAACCTGTTGGCATGCTTGGGAGTTGCGAGGGAGCAAGGGAAGAAGACAGCCCCTTGGAATGGGCCCGTTGGAATTCCATGTACCTGATTTGAGGTACATATCTCACACTGTTATTTCCTAAAAATTATTGACAGAAGCGACGCAAAAAAAGATAAATTTAACAAAATGTTATGGTTAATATTTCGCCCTGGCATATAAGGTTTCTTCAGACAAATGTTTTTCTTCTTTTTGTTGTCATCATTTACAGTTCCCTAAGCATGTCCACAGATTACCTGCGCTTCTCATGTCAAATGAAAACTTACATGGGTTACATATGTTAATTGAGGTTAAACCAGGTTATAAAAAAGGTCTAAGGAATCGCCATACCTCTTTAAAATAAGAAACTTACGCTCTGGTATCTGTCTCCAAACTGCGCGATAAGTCGTACATTGTAGAAATTTTCAAATGTACATGGGTTTCCATGTAGATCAATGTTCTCTAACAATGGCAGATTTCCTAAGCTGAGGACTGTTTTCATCTGAAAGAACAAAAAAAACACACATTTGAAACGTGAGGCTGGGAATGTTTTTGGCGTGCCCGTTATTTTGGGGAAATGTTCTTTCAAACAGAGTTTTGTCAAACAAAAGCAACCAAACAGATGCCAGAAAAGTAGGAGACGGGGGCACGGGGGCACCGTGTACTACCCAAGATTTTATGAACGCCCCTTCTATGGCACAAACTGCCCTTTCTAAGTTGTTTTTTTAAGGTACATGTGCCCTTTAGCCCTTCTAAACAATAGACAAAGGCGCCCTCTCGAATCATGCCCCCTCAAGGAAGAATCAGCAGATAAAATGAAATTTCCATGCTGTCAAAAAATTAGAAAACTTCAAGCTTGTAGATTGTTCAAAGGGCACCCTTAGCTGATAACACCTCACAGTTGAATTTATACAATAACTTTGCATAGTTTATGGGAGTAATCTTTTCAGTTCAAGAAAATATGAATACCTACTGATATGAAGTTATGTATATTGAATATTAGAAAACGTTAGTAAAAATTGTCAAACCCCAAGGTACGTAATTTTAAATTAGCATTGCAAATAAAACATTAAAAAAAAAAGAATCTTATTTACCTTATCTATGAGATTGTCTGATATTCTCAATCTTTTCAACGAAAACATCTTATCAAGACCTGTAATATAAATTGATATATTTTTACAAAAAAATGTTTGATTCTGTCTTTAAATTCGTATAAATTTTTAAACACTAAATTAAGCACCGAGAGGAAACTGAAAGATTCTTTAAAAAGTAACTGTGATAAGAAATCGGTGACACTTTTTAAACTAAAATAATAGTTGACTTTAAAATAATTTGAACAAATCGCAGCATACCTTTAACATCTCTGAGCCGATTTCCAGCCAAATTAAGCGTTGTGACAGCTCCAAGTTTGTAAGGAAAATCTTCAACATCGGTAATTTCGTTACATGATAGATCGAGGTCACGCAAATACAAGAAATTCTGTTTAATAAAATAACAATAAATGTAATTAAAAATTAAATAAACATTATTTCTCTCTTTTTACCAACAAGCCTCATTATATTCCATGTCATATTTCACCACCATAAAAATAACATAAACTATTCAAAGAATTGTACTTCACCATATCTAAAATAAAGCTGATTTTTGCGGACCTATTATGGGATTGGCGAATCGTGACTAAAAGGCTCAAAAAAGGGTTTTCGGCCGTCTGTTGTGGTTACAATCTTGTGGCGGATTTCGGCTCAGCATTTTGCTGCGTCTAAAATTAAGGCTCTTTTTTTACGGATACCAACGACCGAGATTCCCAAATTGTTGTTTGTTGGTAAAAAATCAACACCTTGCTTTCATTTGTTTATAAAAACTGATGTTCTTGCACTAAGTTTATGCATAAAAAACTTTCGTTTTATGTTCAAACTCTGAAATCCGTTGCTGTTACTTCATTAAAAACTTTTAGCTACTCAAATCGGCGGCAACGGCTAGGTTTAAGAAATTGATTAACTCATTGCCTCCTGGAAACAATCAGAACTCGCCTGTAAATTAATTGACAAGTGAATGTCAGCAGGGGGTAACACACTCACAAATTTGATAGCAGTTTTTATCATGTAAAGCAAAGAGACTGTTAATTTCTTATGCATGTCTGCATATCCTCCCCCCTACCGTTATATATGCAAAAAATTACTGTCGATTTTCAGCTGAAAGAATTGAATAATAGATACCTCAAGATATTGAATGTCTGTCAACAAATTGTGGCTGAGATTTAACTTGCGAATATTTGGCAAAAAACTCTAAAATATTTGAAATAAAACGCAATTAAAATACAGTCAACATTCACATACAAGAATAAAAAAATATCTTGATGAGCTTGGGAAGGTTCTTAATAAATGTATGCAAATGTATTCATGTTTACCGGGTAACCAAAAATCTTAAGTTGCAGGGATGAAGCTCGAAATCTCCACGGCTAGCAATTTTAAACTGTACTCAAAACAATGCTTGAAAGGCAAACTTAGAATCTGGGGAAATCGCTACACCAAAAATATATCTAAAAAAATTATGAGCAATCTCTGTACTCACTATTGTGCTATCGATAGATGTCAATCCATTATGAATAAAAGTTGCAAGCACAATTTTGTTCCAATGTGAAAACATTGTTGCCATGTGCTGTTTTCCTTTTTCTACTTCGATCAAAATGCCTTGGCTCCAACATTGCGGCATTATCAGTATGTCCTATAACATTAGTACAATAAATAACACAGCTAGTCATTAGAATCATTGTCTAGTTCCCTTGTTTCCCTATGTTTTTTTAAGTAATAATGATAATAAAAATAATAATAATACATCCCTACCTCGTGCCCAGGGCTATTTTATACAATACCCCTGGTACCTACTGGTACCTATACTTGTTGCACGGTCGCAGTATCGCTCCTCCCCAGTTAGTCAATTAGTACTGACCTGTAGGTTATGAATTTTCATTGGCTTACGAAAAACAAAAAGCATGGAAATCAACATTCAACTGAATCTCAAGAGATTCCAAATTCGAATATGAAAAACAATTAGCCAGTGCAAAATTCGAAAAATGAATTTTTTTATGAGACATAAATTTACGAGTTCGCATAAATTAACGCAAAAAATTTGCAGGTAGGTACCCGGAGTATTTCTTCTGAATGCAAGCATATGTTCAGCTTTCTTTGAAGCAAGGAAACTTAGGAAAAATCATCCATACAGTAAAAACCCGTATAGAAGAACCTAGCTACATTTTTGAATTCAATCTGGAAAGGTTCTTAAAACAAAATCATATTTTAGCTGAATAGTTCAGTGGGTGGTCAACAAGAAACAATCCATTTTACTTAATAACTACCTGTCTATAATTTTCTCAATATCTTTAGTATTTTGATAACAGATTTTTATTTTGAGCAAAACGGATGCAGGTATTTCAGCCTGTAGGTTCTTAAAAATGAAAGGTTCTTATATGCGGGTTTTTACTGTTTGGGAAATGCACAACAAAATAAAGCGATTTTATACCATTGAATAAAAACATCCATTACATCAAATGAAAAAGTAATTTAAAATAAAACTTGCAACTCGTTTGTTTTCAAGCTCCAGTTTAATATCAACAAAAACAACAACAAAATATCATCTTAAAAATAAAAAATAATAAGATTTATAAATTCACTTCCACCAAAGCTTAAAAAGCTCAAAAATTTTACTACCTTGAGGAATTTTAACGATCGAAACACTTTTAATTCCCATAGCTGTTCCTGCAAGCTCTCGATCCCATTTAAAAGTTCTAAATCACAGTTACTGAGCTAAAAAGAAACAAAATCATTTTTATTTTACGCTGATAAAAAATATTGAATTTAGTTTACAGCAATAACGGCAAACGTTAAAACGTCGAGACAAAAATAGCCTGCGTAGAGTCGGTGAACGAATCTCGAGTTTCATTCACAGGCTGTACGCAGGCTAAGACGAAACCTAAATAGAGTTAATTTTGCAATTTCGAAGGATAGAGTCCAGTTTAGCAGGCGGCGGCTTCTGCACAGCAACGTTGCATTTGATAGAATTCAATTACAAATCCAAAGTCAGTTTGAAACAAGCTTGCATTATTTTAGCTCAAACATCAACTAATGTCAACTGGGTTTGGGGGCGGTAACACCAAATAATTATAGAAATATCCAACGATTAATGCAACAATTTGAATCATTTTGATAAAGGAGTTAAATGAAAGTCGTCTAAGCTGTTTCATCTAACTGTTTCCCTGTTATCACCACCCACTAAACTACGTTCGTCCAATTTTGAGAAGGGTAAGAACTTACAACTAAAGTCTCCAATGATTTAAAAATTGACAAATCGTACGTCAGGTCTTTCTCTCCAATAAACGAGTCATCCAGGCCACTTCCTCCTTCCACCTGTAAAATTAATAACCAATTAAAAGCTTTTTACTTCATCAAAAAGCAGCCTTGCAATAAATTTACAAAGAGAGAAAGAGAGAGAAAGAAAGAGAGAGAGAGATAGAGAGACCTGTCCAAAGACCTGCTTTTAATATTTTAATACCTGTATCAAAATTTAATTTTGGATATTCAAAAGACTTGTATAGCCACAAAAAACCATATTGTTGATTTTTCCTGACCATTTATCAGTTTCCCTAATCCCCTATCTTTTCCCGGTACTTTAAGGTGAATTTCCCTAGTTGCCTAAATTGCACGCACATAGTGCAGAAATATTTAAAATTCCATGTTTGCCTACATGTTACAAATATGCACAATATTACAAATACGCCTAAGTAAAGATCAAAAACACAAGCTTACCTTTATGTGTTTGGCTTGATTAATAAATGAATATAGATGACCAATATCCTCAACTGGGTCCCCAGTATCTTTTAAAAAGAAAAATATGCATGTGATTATAAATTTAATAGTTGTATAATTTTTTTAATGTACATATACATATGATGGTTGGCCCAAAATGTTCCCACGTCTGCAAAGCTGTTTATGATTCTATTTTTGCTTAAACTTAAAGTTTGATACCTTGTTTGTCAAATTCTACCTTATAATCACTGAGATATACTCGCGAAACCTAAAATTTACATGAAATATGAAAGCCATTGACATTAATATTGCTTTCCAAAGTATAATTAGCTCAGAGATTACAAAGTAGATGTTGGCAAACAAGGTATCGAACTTACGTTGAAGCCTCTTAGTCTTACATCAACGTGAAAGAAAAGCTAAATTGTCAAGGATCTCTGCTACTGCAGTCTTCCTAAAATGCTACGTTAGGGCTGGAAGAAAGCCATTATAATGTTTGTCCTTCCTTTAGTATAGCTCGAGGATTACAAAGTAGATTTTGGCAAACAAGGTGTCAAACTTTAAGTTGAAGCTTCGTACATCAACGTCAAAGAAAAGCCAAATTATCAAGGATTACTGCTACTGCAGTATGCCTAAAGTGCTACGTTAGGGCTGGAAGAAGCCATCATAACGTTTATCTTTTCATTGGTATAGTTCGGGGATTACAAAGTAGATTTTGGAAAACAAGGTATCAAACTTTAAGTTAAAGCCTCTTAGTCTTACATCAACGTAAAAAAGAGCCAAATTATCAAGGATCTCTGCTACTGCCTAAAATGTTACGTTAGGGCTGGAAGAAAGCCATCATAACGTTTATCTTTCCATTAGTATAGCTCGGGGATTACAAAGTGGATTTTGGCAAATAAGGTATCAAACTTTAAGTTGAAGCTTCGTACACCAACATCAACAAAACAGAAAATTATCAACTCTAAAGCTCCTCCATAGCAGCCTTGCAAACACGAAGACGTTTTTCGGGCCAGCCCGTATAAAAACATTTCTGTTTCTTGGTGTCTCTATTGTTTGTGATAAAATTGCTTCCCCCCTGAGCAAAATTGCAATTACCAACTTCTGTAGTCACAATAAAAATGTGGTGAAAAGATAGCTGTACACACCACAAGTTGGCAAAGGCAACAATAATCGTCTATTAATGCAATGAACTTGCAAAGGAGTCATTGTGAACACTTCTTCATTTGCAAGAATACTGTCTCCTAAAAATGAAAAAAATAACATCACAGATCATTATGTCGTTATTAAATGATTAATGAGGTCAATGCTGGAAAACATTCAGGCCGTAGATTGACCTATGGACCGAATGCAGCGAGTGTTCTTTTGTGGAGAGATCAAGAACCAATCAAATAATTACTTTCAAATAACTTCCAGACATACACAAACAGCTGAGGTGAATTTTGTAACAATAGTAAAATTGAGATGCTGGTTTCAAAGCGATTACCCCTCAAGAACAAAGCAAAACTCTCTCAACTGGAAAAGGAAAACATCTCTTCTGCAACATTCTTTGTTTTCCTTTTTCAGTTGCGAGTTTTGTTTTGTTCTCAAAGGATAATCACTTTGAAACCAGTGTGTCAATTTCACTATTGTTACAAAATTCGCCTCTGTTGACAACACACAATTTTAGCATTATATGGAAAAATTGGTTGCAAAACCTTTTACCTTTGAAACAAAGAAACATTTTTTTTACAGTAAATACAAAACTTAGTTCCTCAGAGGTTTAATCAATACATTGAGCACAAAAAAGAACATACCAATTTCAAATAAATCTCTTGCCAATCGATGACAAATTGAATTGACATCCTAAAAATATAATTTGTAATTTATTCCAATGACGGCAATATTTGATTTTCAAATAAGAAAACCATAGCCAGTATAAGCAAAAACATGCAATAAATAAATAAAAGACCATACATTTTTGCAGTTACGAATCATGCATCTAACAAGCAATTTCAACAAAAATTCTTGATTAAAAAGAAACCTGCATTAGAGAGAGGAAAATATTCTCATGAGTATGTTACCAGTGTGATTGTTCAACCACTTCATCTGGAAAGAAGTTTTATATATACCTTTTAAATTTAAGAAATATATTGCTCAACTGATAAAGAATGAAAAACATTCATCAAGAATCTACTTACAAATCTATCAAACTCCAAGAATTCAACAACTGCATTTGGCATTTCAAAAAGCACACTTAAAACCACTTTTAGGTACTTTTCAAGATCCTTTTTTCTCTTTTCTATGTGATCTGGATTCATATTGCCAAGATACTTCTTTGGAGGAAGCAAATCCCAAGCCAATCGATGATCAACAACAAGCTTTGAAAAATCTTATATTTATCAACAAACTGTTAAATGATTACACACATCTTTTAAATTGCTTCAGTACTGAAAGTTTCTCAATCCCTGTTTACACTATGCTAAATTGCTATCGGATCCAGAGCATTGCAATAAATACGACCACCTAAAGAGCAGAATGATTTTCTGAATGATTATTAGCAGAGCATTGTATACTAGATAAAGTGTTGTAGTGTGAACAAAACCCCCTAGCTTCTTATGTTTCTTGAGCAGTAAAAGGTAAGCATGGTGATAGAATACACTCAAATGTTTTAACTCAGGAAACTTACAGCAGTACATGCACAACTATAATTAACATGCCAGGTTAAATTAAGTCAGTTTTCCTTCACTTCCCATAACAGCAATTATTGCGAAGAAAAATAAATTTGCAAAGTTTCTTGATATTCTGGCTGAGTACTGTGCTGAAAGTTTCTTAAATTATCAACAGCTCCAGTTCATAGTTTCTTTTGAAAAAAAAAAATGGGTATTAGTTCATATACTGAGGGCACTTGTCACTACCACTAGAGGGGAAAAACTTGATAAGTGATTTTCGATAAGTGATTTTCGTAAAGGGTATGACTTTAGTAATCAGAGAAATTTTATGCTGGACACATTTTGAAATGGGGCATGGTGGAAATGACCAGGGATCAAACATTAAAAAAATATCAGTACTGAGCCTTCATGTCAAATAAAGCTCTGTTGAATGTTAGTAGATAACAAAACCTACTTAATGCAAAGATAGAAAGAACTATTAAAACTAAAAAAGACTGCAGTTGATAAACCTGGCTATATGTTAAATACATTTTAATGTAAAACAATTTTTTTTTAATTTGCCAAGCAAAATTAGAATTGTCAGTAAATAGCAAGCCTAGCTTTGATAACTGAATTGCCAGGCAAGCTTGATGCTTAAAAAAAGACAATATTTATCAAAGGTTTTCAAAAATATTTTTGAATGTTGAGATAGCAAAATTGTTTCAGCAATTTATTCTGCTAAAATTAGCAGATAAAAAATTGTCAAAAAATATCATAGTCAAGTTAGCACCTCTATAGCTTGCATTACAGACTATAAGTTAGCTCCTCGTCTGTTATGGTCTATGATGCAGGCTGGCACCTCTAAAACTGTACATGATTTATGTTAGTAACATCATTAATGTTGTTATGATGTCCCCCCCCCTAGAGCATAGAAATATAAATAGTTTTACCTTTTCATGCAGTGCATAAAAATCCCTGTATCTCTTCTTGACAATCCAGCTGCAGTCTCCAACACATATTTGAACTTTATATATCTTTCAATAAAGAATTTAAAAAATAAAAATTTTTAATTGTACCCATATATCACAATGTACATAGCAGTCACTTGTTTTACCCTTACTTTGGAAAGTGAAATTCTGTTTATTTATTTCCAACCAATTCCAGCCTGGAAAGTGCAGGCCTTGTATGCAGACAGCAGCTATCCATCACAAAGATGTAAAAGAGAAGGTTCAAAGGCTAAAAACCCTGGGTATAGTCAGGATCTTGTTGCCTTTCCTTTTATGATGCCTTATCTGGTGCACAAGGTTTAAATTCCAAGCTGCTTGAAAAGTATGTTTTCGCCAAAATCTCAGGTATGAATAAAGAATTTTCTTTGCCGCCATCTTATTTAAATACCCTATAGTTTCTCTTGGGTTCACAAGTGCCATACTTTGCAGGCAGATAACTTACTGTCTTAAAGCCCATCCTTATTGGCAGCTGATACCTGTACCTATATGTATTAATTAGTCTGTAATTCCCCGGGCACAACCCCCCTCCCCATCCAGACACATCATTTGATAGTTTCCCTCCCCTTTCTCCCCACACCAGATACACACACAGCACACAAGCGATGACTTGTTGGTCAACTTGCAGTGTCAAAAAACTCACAGCATGATCTTGCGCTCTTTCAGTACCAATTATGTTCACTGCATTTGCTCCAAAATCACGAATCTTTCCAGGATGTAATAATTCCATATCCAGAGAAAAATCCATCCATGCGAGCGGGAACGAATGTTCAGAAGAAGAGCAATAATTAATTAGGCCTAAAAAATTAATTTCGTTCCCGGCTTGATCTTTATATGATTTTGATTATTTGAAGACGATATTTTCATTCAACAAACGGCACTGTTCCACACAACATGCACATACAACTTGCTTCTTTATTTTCAGTCCATTAACTTACTTTCTCGCAACTAACAAACCTATCCAACAAGCCACAACCCAACTCTCCAGAAACATTTTCGAAATGTTGTTAAAATTTAGATACTTCATGTATGATTTTCACTTCTGGGTTCTAGAACACCAAGGAAATTCAACGGACTTCAAAATTCGTTTTGCCCCAAAATTAAAGTTTTGTTCTAAAATTAAAGTTTTGTTTTGTTAAAAATAAATGCAAATTTTGGTTGCTTTTTAAACAAGAGTGGAGTACTAAATTTTGATTTCCTTTTTTAAAAGATTAAAATAACATGGTTTTAGGTTTAAAAAAATCTAGATACATGAAGAGCTGCGAAGGAGCAAGAATTGTTTTTGCAGGCAGGAGCGGGAAATTAGTTCGCACAGCAACCAAATGAACAGTCAACAAATAGCTTGCTTGTCCAAGAGATGAGAGTCACAATTCTAAATTGCTGGTGAGTATATAGATGGATGTGGATGTCGAGAGATAAAGAAAAACAATCGAATAAAATTGAGTGTTGCAAAGCAACAAAGAGTTATTTGGTCAGCAATTTTAAACAACTGAAATAAATGTGGCCTTCCGGCCTCTAACTTCACACAACGAGGAGTGTGGGTGGCAAGCAGTGCAGTCTTCTCATTTCAGGAAGTGTTTTCAGCCTTCCATTTTTATGAATGCGGTTTTAGCATTTGAATTTCATGAAAACATGAAAGAATTTGATTCAAAACATATTTTAAGTACTGCAGTATAAAATACTGCAAAACTGAAACAAATTTGTCACAAGATGGAAAACTCTTCGATTTTTCCAACAAATACCACCAACTCTTCAAACGGCCAAAATTCTGAAATTGCATCAATTCAGCAAAAACCTGTTACACTTGGTTATGGCCTTGTATCAAAAGCAAAATTTGAGCACACTTCAAAGAATTGCAACATCCAAAGTGTTACATATAATTCAAAAACAGGCGACTACATGATTGTTGATTCAAGAGGCATCACAGCATGGACAAAAAGTTTTGCAGTTGACAAGACAACACGTTTAATGGAATTTCCTGCATATCAGTTCAATGTTATCAAAATACTACTCTATTGCAGGCAGTTAAATGTTTACTTTGCGTTGACCAAAGATTACTTACTGAAAATTTATAACTTAAATTTCCATGAAACATTTTCTATTGAATCTGATACGAATGCACTGATTCACATGCTATTTAACTCAACAACCGGGGAACTTGTCACAGCCAGTCGCTCTGAGATTCACATCTGGGAGTTTGGAGAAATTAATAAGCAACATGACTCCATGAAAGCAAAATATGGTCTGATTTTAAAATTTAAATGGTCAGTCGGTAATGGCAGTCTGATAAATCGAATGTCCTTAGATGATGAATTGCAAAGGCTGTACTGTTTGTCAGAGACTGATTGTTTAAGTTATGATTTATCAGGAAAAGAGATGTTTGCTATAAGGAATGCATCTTCAACTCACTTATCAGCATGTGCTTATGCAAATGCCTCTCATTCAGTCATTGTTGGCTCAGTTGATGGACAGATAAATGTTTTGACGAATTCAGGTGGAAAGATTCATACTTCTTATTCACATATATCTCTCATTACAGAAATTATCATCCATCCATCAGATAATTTTTTGATTATCACAGCATCGTTAGACGGGTACATAAAGATTTTTTCCATTGAAATCCTAGAGGAACTTTATTCTTTCAAAGTGTTCAATGAAGGAATTGAATTCATGGCTTTAAAATCAAAAGATCTCCTTTTCTGCTCCTCAACTAGAGAAATTGAAGTGTTCAACTTGAATTACTTTTGTCAGCTTTGGGGCCAGCTGAGGTATCCAGCTGAAAAAATGGAGCTTCTCACAGGTGATGGAAAATGCAACCGAGTGATGACATTAGATGGAAGTGGCAGTGTAAAATTATTCTCATGCAAAAATGGCAGAAAATTGTGTACAGTGCTACCACCACCAATTGTAGATCCATTGAGCAAGGTTTTGGCATGTGTACATGACAGAAGTTATAATCTTATATATCTCATGGTGACAGTTTCTGAGATTTGGGTTTACACATCAAAAACTGATCCTGCTTGTTTTCTAGCTGCAATTGACATCTGGAGAGACACTGTTACAGGAATGAAATCAAAAGAAATAATAACACAAGATAACAGAAATGAAAGAACTGCACCCAAAACCAACTGCAATTGCATAGAGGTTATTCGAGACTTTTTTGACACTCATTTCATAGACAATGAGGGGAATGAACAGACACAGTGTAATTTGCTAGCTTGCGGAATGGACAGTGGTGAGATCATTTTGTATAATCCATTGATGAGTGGAAGAAAAGAAAACACAATTGCACTTTGCAAAGATCCTATCAAAGAGATGAAACACCAAAGAGAAAGCAACAATTTATTGGTTATAACATGGGCTTTTGAAAACCTGACGGTTAGATTATTCAGCAAAAACTTTGACATGTTGATGTCAGTAGGTTGTCCACATGATATCACATGCTTTGAGTTAAAGAATCAGATACTCGCAACTGGTTTTCAGTCCGGTCATATTATAATGCAACAGTTTTCTATGAAAGCATATACAGCATGGGACGTAAAGAAGTTGATGCCTGATCATCAAGGAGGGGTGAATTCCGTCAACTTTCATTCAATGCTTGATGTTTTACTGAGTTCTGGAAAGGATTCTTGCATCAAAATCTGGAGCATAGACAAGTATCTTCTTTGTGAAGTCACTCTAGATTCCTCATTAACAAGTGCGTGTTTTCTGAACGGTTCTGGAGATATTTTGATGGGATTTAAAAATCATATTTTCGTGGTCAAACATCACGGGAAATTTGACTGGCTTGCAAGTAGAGCAATTGAAGAAGACAATGGTAGACCTGAATCTGCGATTTATGAAAGTAGGTATGTCAAATATGAGTTGAGGAGACCAATAAGCCCTGAAAGTGACAATATGGAGAACTACCTCGTTCCTTACCAGGATATTATGTTTACGATGGGTTCATGGGTTGTAAATCAAACTGACACACTTTCAGACACAAATCTTGAAGACCAGATTGCTGCAGACCAGATTTTGTCTGATAACGAATCGTTTGCTTCCTCCGATATTTATCAGAGCAGCATATTTTCGCATGACAACGGAGAAAAATTGTGGGACGTCCCTTACTGTGGGTCTTCGCCAGAAGGAAGTGTTGCAGAATTGCAGTCAGATGTTGATACAGTTTTGGAGGCCGAAGTTGCTCCAGAGGAAGAGAAAACGATTGAGCCAAAAGTCGAAACAGAAAATAAAAAATCAAGGTTGCAGGAAATGCTTGCTGAAGCAGATAGGAAGTCAGCAAGATCTAGAAAGCTCGATTTTACTCACGGTGCAACCAAGAAATTGAAAAATGCAAAGATTGATTCAAAGCAACTCAAAACAACTAGAAAAAGTGCTCAATTGTCTAAAAAAGTACAAGAAAACAACGATAAACAGGGTGTCGCTTACGAGGAAGTAAAATCGGAACAGAAAATTCCGAAGGAAAAGTCTCAAAAGAGAAAAATTGCCAAGAAAGAAAAGGTGGCTGCAGATGTCAGACGAAAAGTTGTGCCGAAGCAACTTAAAACTCCAGAAAATGATGCACCTGTAATAGAGAAAGAAATCAAGGAAAATGACCCGAAGACTGCAGATGCAGGTTATGTTAGCAGAGCGTCAGGAATGAATGACCAAGAAGTGTCAACACTTAGTCCAGAGCCTGATATCTACGGTGTTTCGCTGCAAAAAAATCGGATAAATCTTGTCAAGAATTCGTCGCTTGAGCCGAGTGAAGAAGTCTGTGGTCAAGGTGCAAAAGAAGATTCAGACGGAAAAAACGATGATGAACTTAAAAACGAGATGTCTCCCAGGAAAATAAGTGAGTCAAGCCAGGAGCCTGAATCGAGAGGTGATTCAGCTCCCTTGGAAGGTGAAGAAATTTCAAAAACATATCCAGTAATCGTAGAGGTTTCAAATTTGAAAAATGACTCAGAAACCAAAAGTCAAAGTAGTGCACGTGGTTCGCCTAATTCTATAAAACGCCATCTTCCTGATATTAAAAGGCAAACTCACGAAGTTGTTAAAGTCAAAGTAGTCCCGAGATATGCTGAAGCTCAGGCCAGAACAGGTATTAAGGATGAAGAAAAGAACGACCCAGGAAAACAAACACTCACTCTTACAAGCGAGAAGGTTACGTTACGAGAACCAAGTGCTCGCACTCGAGATCACAGCGCACATCGTTTGGAACTTGCAGATGAGCAACGGGTCGGTTCGAGAAACTCAAATAGGCCAAAAAATCGAAATGCTCATGCTTCCGAAGTGAAAACATCACGCTCGGTCAGAGTGCCTTTTGGAGAGATAAACGAAAAGGACAATTTCATGTCAGCATCGAGATTAAAGGTGAAAAAACCAATTCCCGGTACTGATGTTGAAGACGAGGAGAAACGGTCGGGGAACTTGCTCAAGTTTTGCATTTCTGCTTTGAAGAAGAAGAAGAAAATTATCAAGGGGCAAATGTCTTTTGAAAGATCTCGCTCAGAAATGGTGAGCACCAAAAGAGACGATGATTTGGCACATAAGCATAGGACAAATGACGTCACTGACCCAAGGCCAAGAACCGCACCATTAGAACTCGACCAACTGCGATACTCCAAGGACCAAAATGAAGAAATTAATCCTAGAACCCGAGAGTCTACATTATCAAGTTCTGCTGCAACTGATAGTTTAGATATTTTACCACCTCCTGACCATGCTGAGCTTTTGCCCTTCCTCGCTTCAGGAACAAGCTCTCCATTCCAACGAGAAGATACGTTAACTTTTCTGAATGCATACGACGATGACACGAGCATCACTCCGAGTCTCGGGGAAGACACCACGCTGTCTCCGTTTCTTCGTGAAGAAGAACAGAGTTCAGCAAGTTATGTGCATGATGGTTCGCCTATTTTGAGAGTAACTAGGGATTCGCCAATTTCGAGAGAAAGTAAGGATTCGTCCATTTTGAGAGAAAGTAAGAATTCGCCCATTTTGAGAGAAGATATTCAAAAGAGCTTCATAAGAAGCCCTAGCAACATCTCAGATGAGCCAGAAATAGATGATTTTCAGTTCAGCGTTACGATTGATCACAAGAACAAAAACAATGATTCGAACTTTGAAACAACTTTCGAAAAGAGATATTTGCAACACGCTTTGAATAGAAACCAGAAAACTTATGACCATTTTGCCCAAGCGAACAATACGAAAGATCAGCCTCGCTCTAGAAATGTAAAGTTTGCAGAAGAACAACACTGGATTCCGAAATCTGTTGATCACCAAGACATCTATAAAAAGAAGGAGATATCGATAAACTTGTACAAAAAAGCAAAGGCGTCCTTTGATCGCAAAGTTTGGGGTTATGAACAATACGAAAGGACACATCTGAAAGAGAAAAGTTTGCTTGATCAAAGAAGTTCACCAGCACAGCGCCGGATAGTTGGAGCAAAGGAATTAATAAACCATGAAAAGCAACTGAAAATTGAAGAATCTTCTGATTCGAAGAATTTGATTATTCACAGAAGTAGTAGTTCTCGATTATCAAGCAAAGAACCTGCGGCTGCAAGAAACGAGAAAACTCTTCAAGAGAGGAATGAAATACACCGCAATACTTCGAAGAGTAAGCTAATGTTTATCAATTTACCCT
This sequence comes from Phacellophora camtschatica, assembly GCA_036873815.1. Classification (NCBI taxonomy): domain Eukaryota; kingdom Metazoa; phylum Cnidaria; class Scyphozoa; order Semaeostomeae; family Ulmaridae; genus Phacellophora; species Phacellophora camtschatica. The sequence continues at coordinate 34,477 of JAYJMH010023548.1, forward strand.
CGGAGAGTGACCAAGCCGAAGAAACCAATATCGATTGGCAGTGCGCCTCGGAAGATTCGAAATCTCATCTCGTGAAACGGCTTTCCGACGCAGCACAAACATACGAGCGTAGTTTTAGCGGTAGCAGAAACACCAATGAACAAATCAGCCGTGTAGCAAGCCCCCAGGAGCATATGATGCATCGCAGAGCTGTTTCAGCTCGTTTGAAGGAACGACAAGAAAGTGCCAAGCTAAGGAGAGGTGTAATACAGGACCAGAAACTTGCGAGGGCGCAAAGCAAGAGTGGCTGTCCTTCTTTTACTGGTGGAGATAACGCTGAAAAATTTTCGTCTGAAAAAGATGAAGAGATTCAGAGCCCAATTGTGATGTACGAATACAACAAACCTGTACCGTTGTTTGAAAGCGTAAAGAAATCTCACCATGGTTTGTTTTTATTTTGTTATAGTTATTTTTTTATAGTTTGCATAGCACCTTTTTACTTGCGGCATGCACTCTCGGGAAATTATAACTTCTTTATATTTTCTGAGTTAATCTTTTAAAGGCTGTTTTCAGGTGCAATCAACAATGGATAATTTTGTGAAACAATAGATCCGGGCTTCACAAATGATAATGCGATTAACGATCGAGAAGAATAGATCAGGAGCGCAGCGTTTGTCTACACTCAATCATAGAAATGGAGGAATCAAGTCGATTAAACGTACGCTTGCTCCAAGTCTGGATATTTTACACGGGCGGGACTTGGAGCAAGTGTAAACAGTGCAGTCGGAAGCTGTTCCAGATTGGGGGGGGGTCTTATTGCTCTTAAAACAGTAGAGAACAAAGGTTTAATTAATAAATTATTTTAAATAACTATTATTCTTGTTATTATTGGGGGGCTACAGCCTCAGCTTCCCCCTCCCCGCCTCCGACGGAACTGGCAAATAAACACAGACAGAAAAACTTTGTGGTTTTGTTTACAAGCCTTGTTTCCACATAATATTGCAAAGGGATTGTCGCAAGGAGTTGCAAAAAAACGATTTGCAATTCTTGAAAACACGTTTAAAAAATTCCTGCGGTTCCTTGCCATTACAGTAAGATCTAAGTGCACCGGCATGTTTTGCCTTGGCAAACTCCTCGATGGAAAAAGCGTTTCTCTGAACTGTTTCAACATTTCCCCGGCAAAAAACCGCGTTCCCCGCCAGAAATTTGGAGAAAACTGGCAATCCCCGGCCAAGAAAAGCATACCGCCGCAATGAATAAAAAAGAATAATTTCTGCCGAACAAGGTATAAAAGTTGAAAACTTCTTCTAGAACACTCTAGTAGAAACATAAAACATCAAAACGTGAGCTCCTCCACAACAGCTTCGGAAACGTGTGGCCTTTTTGGGACACCCTTTTTGGGACACCCGGTAGAGACATAACAAAAACTACAACTTGCCAGCTAGCGAATTTGCGTTACTGTAAATACTGAAACCAGGCTTAATTTGCCTCCTCGCATTGATATACATTGAAATTCCGTATGTAAACAACCCTCCATATCCCAGAACCTGCTGCCTGAAATACCTAGCATCCATTTTACTCGAAATGATGAACCTGTTATCAAAATACTAAAGATATTGAGGAAATTATAAACAGACATTTGCCATGTAAAATTGAGTGTTCTGTGTTCACGACCCCCTGTACTATTCAGCTAAAATACTATTTTCATTTAAAACCCTTACCAGGTTTAATTTCAAAATGTAGGTTCTTATACGTGGGTTTTTACTGTATGGCGCTAAACAAAGTAAAATAATACCAGGCATATAACCTTGTCTTGAATTTTATTTTATTTGCTTGTAATACCCTCCACAAAAGAAACTTTATATGATTTACGAGGCCCCTTCAGGGGGGTCCTTACCAAGACTTCTTATTGGCTTTTTAAGGTTTTAAAAGTTCCCCACAATTTAATCCGGAATGTTCCCCAAAATTCGAAAAATTCTTTCAATGATTCCTTTATCCCCATTAAAAACATAGAATGTTCCCCTGTTCAAGTTGATAAAATTGTAATTTCCATTGTTCCCCATAACCCTTGGTGGGGCCCCATTTACTTGTTAGTGGTCTTCATTCAGTATTTTGTCTATTATAAAAAAAAAATTTTGTTTACTTTTGCGGAGTAGGCTATTTTTAATTTTACATCTGCGGAGTATCTGCGAGGGAAAAGTCCTCCGCAGACGTAAAATTAAAAACATCTTCCTCCGCATAGGTAAAAACATACTCCTCCGCAGACGTAAAATTAAAAATAGCCTACTCCCACAGAGGTAAAAACATACTCCTCCACAGAGAACAAAATGAAACTGAAATCATGCATGCAAAAATGTGCCTAATCCGGTTCGGTGGACCATTTCATTTATAAAAGTTGTTTTCTAAAACATTTTTCCGTTTCCACAGATAACCGTCACAAAAGTCTTCAAGCTCGATTGTCAGGACAACCATTTCGGTATGGCAGACCAGTCGTATGCAATGAAGATGAAGCAGTGATAGTTGATTTCATCAAGTTATCTATGAACAAGAAATCGGACGAAATAATTCTTCTGCCTAGGCCAAAGTCGACAGCATCGATTCCTACCAAGTGTTACGACTATGTGCTTGTCACAGAAAAAGAAAAGCAAGAACTGAAACCGTCGAAAATGGAGAAAGAACTCCTACGTGATAGATTTCGTGAGTTTTCTCTATCCGTGTCTTAGGTTATGAAATGTTTTGTGATGTATAGTAAAAACCCACATAAAAGAACCTACAAAGATTCTTGTTTTACACTCTTTTATAATAATATAATAATAATTCCAACTACCCCCTCCTTTCAGTACCATCAAAAGCGGGGGGACTGTAGTCCCCGAATAATTTCAAGAACAATGGTGAATTAAAACAATTGATTAATTAAACCTTTGCTCTCTATTGTTCTGAGAACAACAGGACCCCAATCTGGAAGAGCTTCCGACGGCACTGCCTTTGCAGTTAAAATAAGTTAGACAGCAATACACTGCAAGAAGCAAACATAATACTCTAAACGAAGACATAATAATAACTTGATTTGTCATTTGGTAACGACCTTATCGGCAAGTAGAACATATTCGATTTTCGAACCCCGAGCGTTCTTATTTTTTCGGCGATTTCAGCCAGAAGAAGTTCTAATTATGTTCATATGTAACTTAAAGTTGTATTGTGGCAATATTTTGAGTCTTTTCATTCATCATTCAGCCCCAGGCAAGTTCTTGCTATGTTCTTATAAAAAAGGTTCTTATGAAAGAAAAATGTAAACTCCTAAAATAAATAATTGGCGGATAGATAAATGTTTACTTTACTAAATAACTCTAAAATTTTATTATGATTTTATTAAAATTTTAAGGTTATGTTATAATTGCAGGCTCTTTCATGCGGGTTTCTACTGTGAGCCAAAGCTTTTCGTTTTAAAAATGTTTAATAGTTTATGGTGTTGTATAAATGGAAGAATAATTTCAAATAGGTTTCAAATGGCAGATGAGAGAAGATGAAAATAAAAGTCCAAAGATAAGATAAAACGTCGGACCAGTCAGGGGCATCCATCCTATAGAAGTCGTGGAGCATTTAAAATTTAGGGGGAACTAAAACTTGAGTTTAGGGGGGAAATCATCAAAATTTTAGTGGCATTGCTCCATACTTCATAGCAAAATATGGGGGCGTTCATCCTATAGAAGTTGTGGAGCAGCCGCTCCATTGAAAATTTAGAGGGGAACTAAAACGTGAGTTTAGGGAGGGGGAGGGTCATCAACATTTGAAGGGGGATTGCTTCATGCTTCATAGAAAAAATAGGATGGATGGACGCCCCTATGACCAGTTAGCATTTTAAAATTTGTAAATAAAAATGTTAGTGTTGATATTTCGCAAAGAATTATTAGTATTTCAAGAAGTCCGTTTTCAAAACCGATGTGTTTAATTAAATATTTATCTGCAAAAATTATAAATTGAATAACTGATGAATTATAACATTGAACGGTTCATGCACAATCAAACCATGCTGGCTAAACCATGTTAATTTTTTCACCATCAAGAGCCATTAATGATAAAGAAACAAAATTTAAAATTCCTAATCTATGCTAAACATTTTTACAGTCAGTGGCAGCCTAAACCTTAAGATTTGTTTTCCAGAAAGAAACTGTTATCTTTGGATTAATCTAGTATCGAAATTTGCCTGCACATAAATTAATCTTCTCTTTCCTAGTTTTGGAAAAAGATTCTTGCAAAGTTCTTGACATGATTTGAAATATATCCATATTTTGATGTTTTTCATATTCTTGTTAGCTTTTTACTTTGTGTATTGCGAGGACAACTTTCTCGTGAGCTTTTACCATGACATTGCTGTAAAAAATCAAAACCGTGTGAACAATAAACTCTGAAACAACAGCCATGATATATCACCGGGTGTCCCAAAAAAAATGTAACATACTTGATGGATGGAGGCTAGTGCTCAGAATATCGCTTAAATCTGTCAAAAGCTATTTTTTAAGTAATCCTCGATAGTTAACTAAAAATAAAACTCTGGTTTGTTATTGAGAGGGTAAAATTTAAAGTTCAGTGATTTTAGCCTACAAAAGTTGTGTTGTAGGGTTTTCTGAATAACGGCAGTGTTCCAGTCAATATACTTTGCTTTTGAAAACATTTATGAACTGGGTAATGGTTCCGAAAAGAATCTTGAAAATCAGTTGTCTATGAATAATTATTTTTAAACCAAAATTGTTGCTTCATTTTGGTAGATTTTTGGTAAGAATGCGGAAAAAAGATAAAACATTTCATAATGGCTGCGTCGATCAATAAGCGTTTAATTTCCAGTTTTTGGATTTCTTTCCAAGTGTGTTTCCAAGCACCATTAAATTCATTTCGTAAAAGGCTATGATTTAGGAGCTCGCTAGCCTTGATGAAAGCTGTTACCGTTTTTTTGGGACACCCAGTTTTCTGTTCAAATTTTTAAATTTTATAAGATACTAACTTGTAAGGAGCATCGTTACTGAAGATTCTGTCAAAAACACAGGTATACAGGGATGAACAAATGAACAAACATTATATTTGAAATGCATAGGTACCAGACAAAAGTTTGCACTTTGCAACAGACCTTTTCGGATATAAAAGTCGTTCTATTGTGTTACAGCACTAGCCTCACTTTCAACATTGTTGAAATTCCCATTAGTACAAAAAACGTTAAAACTTCGATGTCTTTTGGGTCCTTTGGGAGAGAAAAAGGCAAGAATAACCATTCCCATTGGAAATATAGAAAAGCCTCGAGACCAGGTTCTGTGCAATTTTTCTGTGCAATATTTGAGAATTCTAACTTGTGTTCTTTGCACAGCAAAATACAGTAGAACCCTGATTTTTTGAACAGTCGAGGGGCTGAAAAAATAGTTTGAAAAATTGTGAGCCCAAAAAATCAGGGATATTTTATAAGGGTTTGTCATCGAAGGGACCAAAAAACAAGTTCGAAAAATCATGGGTTCAAAAAACCAGAGTTCAAAAAATCAGGGTTCTACAGCAGTAAATTGTGGCATTCAGAAAAGACTAAGAAAAAAGTAACTTCCAGCAAATGAAATATTTTCTAGAAAATTAAATTGTTGTAATACCTTGTTTCTCCTTCAAGTGTTATAACTGGATTAAGCTCAGTGTCCGGATAAAGCATAGATGCTTGTTTAACCAAACTTGAAATTGCTCCAGAGCTGGTTGCCTGTGCAACACCTTTTGCTGTCAAAAAAGTCAAGCTTAAACAATACATAAATATTTTGCACAACTCAAGTTGCTGTTGCGATAAAATAAGATACAATGAAAGTTTTTAGGCTTTTTATTGATTTTAGGACCTGAACGTTTCTAGTTAGTGGCACTCTGAGAGAAACATTCAAAAGAATTACATGTCTGAAAAAACTGATTTGTGTGCCTCCTCTAAACTAGCTACACCAGTCGCTTTGTGAATAAGCAACTAGTAATCAAACAAGAAAAAATTTGCCAAATTTTTTTCTCGCGTCAGGAAAATTGCCAAGTCAGCAAACATTCCAATTGTTCTCCATTATTTAGCTCAGCCTCATTTGGAGAAAAAGCTTTAGTTAACCACTCAAATCACTTTATTTTTAGCTTCTGCAACTTGATTGTGGTGCAACAAAAAGTTGTTGCAACTGTCCAATTTCTTTCTTGATGATTACCAGTTACTTGTTTGTGTTCAGCAATTCAATTCAATAGCCAAAAAGCTATGCCTTCCCTAAGCATATAACTCAAATCGTCCTGTAACACATTTTTGTGGAATGGTCTACCCAATGAAATTAAAAATTATCCATCAAAATATTCCTTTAAAAAGAAATTTTTAAAGAATTTTTAAAGAAAATTTTATACTAAATTTCTTGTAATACTTTATTTAAAAAAATCAATTATTGATAATCAATTTGTAATTAACGATAAGAAGTTTGAAATATCATAAATGACATATATACATTTGTTCTTAGATACGGGGGGTGCTCTCTTCTCATTAGTTTAACAACTACTTTGAGAGTTCCTACTTCAAGAAATTCTGCTGTGTTCAAATCAGTTTGTCAACAATTAATATCAAATTTATTTGCACTTGTGTGTCTACTTGTAATGTTAATATTACTTGTATGTTATTTAAGTATGTGTTTTTCTGTAGTTGGAATTTAAAAAAATTAAACTGAAAGAAGGTGACATTATGAAAAAGATACTGAAAGTTCAGTTTAAATGCAATGAAAGATAAAAATTATTTTTTAAATTTAAATTAAAAACTGTCTTCCACAATGAGTCCTTAGAAACATAAAATTCAATGCAGTTCAAAGAGCACCGTCAAAATTAAACTTAAACTATTTGCTTTAACTATAGAGTAATTATAATATGTAGCTCAGCAGGTCCACATCAACATTTAATGTTGCCACGCAGTTAACCTGCTTTGACAAATATATGATGTATGTATGTATGTATGTATGCATGTATAATTCAAATCTCGAAAAATTACAATTATGCATTTTGTATAAAAGTTTTATTGGCTTTGAGGAGTGATGATACTAAAAATTGAAAAATGTTATTAAATACCTGCCAATGGTAAACCTTGTCTGTCAACACAGAGCACACCAGTTACTCCAGGCTCCCTCATACTAAAAAATATTCAAACATTCCAAGTCAGTCTTCACACAAAGAGCCTCAGGTGATTATCGAGAAAACACATTTTTAATAAGTTTAATTGTTAGGCATATTCATAGGCAACTACTGCTAATTCATACCAGCTACTAATATGAAAAAGCAAATGATATAATACGAAGTAATACGGAATTATGAAAGGAGGTAAATCATGAGAACATTTTGTTGCATTGGCAGAGATTGTAATGTGCCCTTCAAAGCATTTAGCAACTATAAAAATAAGAAAGCCATAATAAAAACTGTGTTATTATTTAAAAGCAGACCCTGTTATAAAAAGCTAGTTGTTACCAAATTTTCTTGAGCAACTAAACTGCATATAATCATAATATAAACTCACTTTTACAGGAGTAACATTTTTAACAAAACGTTAGCATTAATTTACGAAATTTAAACAAAATTTAAGTTGGTTTTTTCCATCCATGCAGATATTTTTGGTTTGGAGAATGGGGAAGGGGATAACCCTGCTATAATGAGGAATAAAAGGCTGATTAACAAAACAATCAATCGTTACAGATGAATAGTGTGTATAATGTCTCGATCAATTCCTACCCTGACCATCACCCCCTGGGCATTTGCACAGAAAATATTCCTGGGCATTTGACAGCAAATTTTTTCCCGGGCATTTAACGACCCTCGGGATTTGTACAGTAATACTGGGGAAGAGCATGAGATTTGCGTTAAAATGGTTTCAATTTTCATAAGCACACTTGTGAGGTTTTGGAAAAACACTTCTAACACAAAAACAGATGGTTTTCAAATGTTTGACTGCTTCTGTTGTTCAGCGTCTGGCAGTATTTTGAATGTGATACATTGCTCTTCTAAAAGTTGTTCTTGCAGTCGCAAGAACAATCTTATGGGTTACCCGGTAGTGTTGAACATTAAATTCAGTTTTGTTCTTTTTGGAAATTTCGTTATTTGTTACTGTTCTGTTCTAGTTTTATGCCCTGTGAGTTATATTTCTCTGAAACATATTTATCAAAAATTTAGATTGCATTATTTCTGAGTGTGGATCTTCCATTGCATCGTCTGAATCAGCAATATTTTATAAAACGTTTAGAAATCCTTCGTGTTCCTCCAGAATTTTAAAACAATGAACAACAACACTGACTATAAATTTTTTTGGATGTCAATGCAATCTTTGAAGAAAAATCCGGGCCCCCGGGCATTTGGTATGCTCTTAGTGCCTGACCCCCGCAGGCATTCCAGAAAAATTTTCCCAGCCCTCTGGCATTTGTGCCAAAAAAAATTTGTTGACCCCCGGGGGGGATGGTCAGGGTAGGAATTGAACGAGACATAAGCCAGCCAGTATAGTAAGACTAGGCAATTTATTTCATTATATTATTATTTATTTAAAAATTTAGGCCCACATGCACAACAACTTAAAAATTGAGTTTAAAATTGAGTAAAAATAGCTTCGTTACGTTTCTTCCATCTGCAAATCAAGATTCCTTTCCATTCTCAAATTATGTCTCTCTGGTGGCATGAGAACTTTTGCTTCACTCAAAATTCTGATCAGAGTTATTATTCCACTTCTTCTTGATTATTTGGTCGTTCATTGGTCATGTGATATCTGGAAGGAAAGAAGGGATGGAAATCGATCACAGGGCTGCTATGGAAATTTGATGTAAATTTGATGTCCAAAAGAAGTTTCTGAATGTCAATGTGAAGGAGCCAACAAAAAACGAGGAAGATTTTGTTGAATGCTATTTTTAGAATTGGTGTCACGCCTGGGCCACGCCTTTTATTTTACCGTGATGGAAGAGGACTTCTCTTGAAATTGTGGAATTAGAATGTTTCGTTGGTCCTTTTTATGCCAGAAGACAAGAGAGGAAAGCCACATCATTCTCCTCAGCGTTGCGAGAATAAGATTGGATCATTGGATTGTCAATTCCTCCATCTTCAACAGCAAGTGCAATAAAATGGAGGGCGGAGTTAAAGCTCGAGCAAAAATTTTTTCGACTCTTTTCATTATATACAAAAAGGAGAATTTTTTGTCGTTTTAAACCTAAAGGGTGCATAAATATTTTCGGATAAATACGTCAGATCCATATTCTGCACTTCTCCAAAAAAAGCAAGCAAAAAGGACGCACGGCAAATTTTCTCTTAAATTTTTTTCGTCCAGACATATTTTAGTCTGCAGCACAACCAAGCCATTCATTGCAAAATGTTCAGGAACTTCTTTTCAATTACCGTCAATTATGATGACCTATATCACACCAAAATAATATCCGCCATCATCCTATATTTGGTACAGTAATCTGCATGCTGAAACGGCAATATTGATTCTTGTGACGTAAAGATTGTTGCCAAAAACCGAAAAACACTTCTCACAACACCTCGTTTCTAATTGGTTTTAATTAAGAAATTTTTTAGAAAAGGAAAAATACTCTTGATGGGAGATAATGTTAATTATTCAAAATTGCGTTAATTTATCCGCGATATGTTAAATTGTGCATGATTATGTTAATTTATGCGACTTCGGCAGAATGATATTTTCCTACTTTGAATTCAAACAGCAGGGGCGTCCCCATAGGGGGGTGGGGGTACGGGGGGCGTTGTACCCCCAATACTTTATCTGTCGGCACAAACGAAATTTTTGTCGGCAAATTAAGATATATCCCAAAC
>JAYJMH010023549.1:0-18855 GCA_036873815.1 Phacellophora camtschatica
TCACCACCGTTATCAGCGATGTTGGTTTGACAAATTGAACAAATAAAAATTTTCGTGTCATATGCACTTTAACTGTTTGCTACTGATGTTGGTTGGTGGGTCGTTTTCTGAAAAAATAAATAAGGATTAAGGTAGTTAGTAAAGACCCATTGCTAACCAGCAGCCTTTGCGCACCTACATAGCAACATAATACTGCAAAAAGGCCTTCAAAAATAGCGAAAACATATTTCTACGGCTCTCCAATGGAGCTGGCTGCAGTGAAAAAATTGATTATGACTACGCAGTAAAGAAACACTGCCTCACTGCTGATAAGTCGTTATTAGGCCAAAACTGACTTTCAGATGACACGAAAATCATCAAAGAAGTGTACCATGGGTACTTTTCACCCGCAATAACCGCTGGTTAGCAATGGGTATTTAAGTAAGTTATCTCAACAGGTCTAGAAAATCGATTAATGGAATCTAAAATTAAAAAATGTCAATTTTAAAAATGTCAATATTCGCGCCAAAGTCATATTAAATTTCTTTTAAATCAAATTTAATTTATGAAACAACACAGCAGCAGCAACCAAGTATTATTCTGGTCCGTGTTCCATAATATTCTGTTGACCCAACTTTGAAGAGTTTTGAAAACGAGGCTAAAGAATCTATCCGGAATTAGCTGAATTCTTAGGAAAGTTCAAAGAGAGCTTCGTGGCAGTGATGTGCCTAGTCTTTTTTGTTTTGGAGGAGGGGAGGGGGGTCTTCTGAAAAAGTGACTGACTATTTTTACATGGCAAAGTGTTGGTATCTGGGGGAAGCACAACAAACGTTTCGACTGAGGGGTTGATAAATTAGCTGACTGGAAGCACTAATCAACTGCCTTTTTGTCACTCTCTCGTTAATTTTTCTGCAACGAGTAAGGGGGGCTTTCTTACTCCAACAGAAAGCATTAGTACATTCTAACACAACCCTTGTCCCACCACGGAAGGCCAGAAATAAGTGTAGAAGAGGAAAGCCTAAACAATTTAGTCAAATAGAAATTGTTAAATACTTTGATAACGTCCAATCGAGAACAAAATCAGAAAAGAGTCATTGTACATTAGTTCTAAGAGTCTGAAATGGTTAATCGTCTGCATCTAGTTGATTTCCATTTATCGGCAACACTTGAGAGATTTTTTTAGTTTCATCTTTCTCGCATGCCAACAGCTACAACCGGTCTAGTTTTGACTGCGAAAGGCGATTTCTCAAATAGTTTTAAGGAGCTTAAGATGGCTAAAGGGTCGCTCGCTTTTGCACACTGAGGGTGGAATTGTTATGAAAGGGCGGTAAATCTTGGCGACAAATGCAAACAGTCCGTTGTCTCTAATTCATTTCATTGCCACCTGTGATACTGTGAATGTGTCATTGTTCATCTTATCTGAAGCAACTCTGTCCTTAAAGAATTTCAAGAAGATTTCTTGTTCTGCAAGAAATGCACCCAGATAGGGCAATTAAATTGGAAATATCTGAGACAACTGAAATGCAGCCTCTTTTGTCTCACTGCTGCATGCATCAGACATACTCGGATCAAAAACATCAAGCAAAGGTTTGAAAGAAGATGAAACAGCTTCCATTTTATCATGCAGTACAGATACCATCGTACTGTGTCTGCTGTGTCTGCTGCTCCGCATCTTGTCTAATTGCAAGAAGTGATTATTTTGTCCCGTTCATGGTATTTATTGCTGCACTGATGTCAAGTTGTTCCTTTTGAAGAGTATCGACCATCATTTTTGTCCTAAACATAACGTTTTTTGTAAACATAATAGCAACAATAAAATCGATGCTTTTAATTTTCTTAAGAAGACACATGGCTTTCGCTCTCGAATCTTGTTGTTCTTTTTCGCTTTCAGCTATTTCATTTAGCACTTCACAGATCTCTTCGTATGTACGCCAAAATGCCCTTAATGCCTCTGGTCTTGCATTCCACCTCGTCTTTAATAAATATTTCAATTGCAATTTGTTTTCCACTTCCTTTAGCTTGGCAGTTTTGAGTGCCGAGACGTACTTGCAGAAAATATTGATTCTATATTGATACTAGATTGTCGTACATGTTTGAAATGACTGCGCTTGGGTTGCAGCCATGTTCTATCACCAAGTTTGATCCATGAGGTAAACATGGAATATAAACAATTTTCTCTCCAATATTTCAGAACCACATTGCTGAGCTCCTGTATACTTTCCTGGCATCGTCGATGCACTATCGTATATTTAAAAACGAACCATACCTAAATCTAGGCCACATTCTGCTAATATTGATGTCATCGACTTTGCAATACCAAGTCCTGTCTTGACAGAGATATTTGCAGTCCATACGAGCATTTCGTGTTCCACACTATCATCTATAACATACCTTACGCCCTTAGCAAGCTAATAAAAGTGGGAAATATCGGCAGTGGTGTCTCCAACAATGCAAATCGCACCAGAATTTGATATCCTCGATTATCTTCTTGTGAGAAAATTCAACCAAAGGTCTGAGGAATTCATCTCGACTTTTGTTGCTCGTCAAGCCAAGATTTAAGCACTGGATTTTATCGGCTTAAGAGATCAACAATTTGATTAAAGTAAGAGTCTTCTTCATTTGTATTTCTGAATGTAATTGACTGCCAAGCAAGTGTTCTTGCAACATCAAGCATCATTGTTATAATTTATCTTTGCTCCACAAGTTTTCCTCCCTCTACTATGATGCATGCTCTTGCTCTAAGATTCTTGTCCACAAGCAAATCGATATGTTGTTTTGGGTTGCCAAACTGCACAAAATCATACAGGCATAAAGAGCAGCTTTGTGGCTTTTGCTTTCAAAAAGTTGCTGTAATTTCCCTGGCTTGCCTTCCCCAAGCTTCCTTTCATCTTCATCCAATTTCTAATCCCGTTTGACCAGACAGTTTGATTTTTGTCACCGGAAGTTTCTTCTTTGAACAACTGACAAACAAAACAGGATGCCATGTCGTTTTTAATACTGTACCCGAGGTATAGGTACTGTTGGTACCAGCATGGGTTAAAACTATGTTGGCAATCTTGCCTTTCAGACGTGGTTGGAAAGGACCAAGAAATATAAAATTGTCATATAAAAATTAACAAATATCACGGCTACTGACTATCTAGCATGTTATGATTATTGGAGGCCCCCACATCCCCCATCGGCACATCCCTGCTTCGTGACGCCTCATGCCTCCACGAATTAAGGATTAGCGATCTTAAGCAAACGTGCATTGGCTTTTAACAACTTTCCTTTACCACTAATATGGCAAGGATGCTGAAACATGGACATTTTAAATGAAGACACACAACAGTGTTACATAAATGTTACGGACACATGTGGGGAAAACATTTATTGTCCGTTGTAGAGAGGTGTCCGTTGACTGGCGTTTTCCCTGTAATATTTTGGGAAAACCTTATTCTACGTTTTTGGAGGTTTCCCTAATTACGAATTGAGTGTACGAGAGCGCGAAAGCAACCAAAGAATTTTGCTATTGCTTATATATATATATATTATACCAATGTATTGCATGTTCATTTGAGAATATAATTTATAATTTCCATATAAAGAAGTGCGAATTAGGCGTTTCTTTCGTCTTGCTCCCCAAGTCTGAAAAGCTTGATGAATCGCATGACACAACATATGCACACCTCACATTCAAGAAGAATTTATGTCAAAAATGCCGGGCATGCAAATGCGCTCACATTTCTGTACAAAGTTTGTACAAAGTTTGGCATACAAGAGAAACGCTAATGGAGAAAATGCGGTTAGTAGTATTGTAGTAGTAGTTAGAAGTTTGTAAGAGTTTGGTTACAAAGTAGTGTGTTCATAGCCTATAAAAGGCCTTGGTTTTCATAATTAATTTTCTCATGATGACGGAAGCAAGGCCAAAACGTTTTTGAATCGTGTCAACCGTTTAAGTTGTCCTGTTAAGTTCCTTTATTTTATTTTACGTTAATTTATACAGATTGTATCTACTACAACAAAGGGATTATTTGAAAAGAATAATAAAAATTTTTCTGTCTGGATATTCCAATGCTTATTGTAATCGCCGTATTAGCACTAAAAATATTTCAAAGCTGCGATATAGACAAATTTTTCCAACTATTGGCTTCCTTATGTTGACGCACAAAACATCGATATGTTTTAATACACCGTAAAAAAAAGAACAAAAATGATCTGTAAGAACAAAAATGATGAATAATAGAATAATACAAGCAAGTGCCTGTGCGACAGAAGATCAAATTTGGTCTCTGTATAAAGTACTAAAAAATAAATGTTCATACCCACAAGAAGCAGCTTCCACAATTGCCATACAAAATGCTTCAGTCAATGAAGTGTTTAAAAAAATATCTCCTTTAACAAGAACCTTAGATACAAAATAGATACAAAACAAATTTCTTGAGCAATAAAGATAACAATCAATCTATAAGATGCAAGAAGTTCATGTTAGCAAACATTTATAATTAAAGACAAACTAAAAACAATAGAGAAAGTGAGAAGCTAACAATCAAGCTGAAATGTACGCAATTTAAACAGAGCTTAAGATGAAAATCCAAAGCCTGTGCAAAAATGTAAGTCAGTGCAATGCATGTGTCAACGAATTTTCAGCCATATAATTAAAAAATTAAGATCATATTTGGACGCATGCACGTGTCAATGGTTGTCTCAATAATGATCTTGATTGTTTGAATACAAGGCTTAAAATTTGTATGTGGTCAACACTGTTTTCCTGACTGGGACCACTTTAGGATAAGCTTATGGCAACAACAAAAAATAAAAAAATCTTTGGACCTTTTTTCGAAAAAAGGTTAAAGGTCTATATTCATAAATTGTAACTGGTTGTCCGATTTTACTTTTTCTAAATTGTTATGTTAAATGTATTATATAATTAATTTAGTGGATTTAGGTTTAAATTTTAATAACTTTCCAACCAAATTAATAAGTTTTTACATATTTAATATATATACCGTGTGTCTCAAAAAATATTTTCTCAGAAATATTTCTCGGTAGTCAACTTAAAAATTGATACCTAGTTTGTTAATATTTGTGCATCGAGATTCAAGATATTAATTCTGAAAGTTCAAATTTGCCTCCAACCCAAACTAGAGGTCTAGATTTTAGAATAAATTGCGTTTTTGGATCTCTTAAATCATACAATTTCTATAGGGAGTTTACATTTAATGGAAAGATTCCGTGCAACAATTCACAAGAGGAAAGTTGAATCGTTTCTCCGTCAATCCTTTCAAAATGTAAACTCCCTATTCCCACAGGTGCTTGGACTTTCAAAAACTTGGAACACAGAAAACAAAGTTTTTCTTGGATGTATAGCCACCAAACGAGTGAACATAATTTTGAGACACCCGGTATGACTTCAACATCATTGTAAGAGGAGGGGAACTCTTAGAGAAGGAGCTCCCTAAGTAAATAAACTAACGAGAAGAGAGCCACCATTTTGACATGATAAATATTTATATATTGATCAAATTTGAAGACTTCTAAAGAAGCAAAAGAGAATGGGATGGAAATTATTTATCCTAACAATTAAAGTGACATTAACAGATGAATGTTTAGGTTTCTTCTAAATGCAAATTTTGAGGGGAATGTTCTGAATTCAATTGATAAAACCTTCCACGCCTTTGCACCAAGATATTGAATTGATTGTAAATAATATTTACTAGTATTTATGCATGTTATGAAAATATCACCACGGTGAGATTGCCTTGTTGAATACCTGTGAATTGATGAACTAAAAGAGAGGACATTTTCAAAACAGGAAGGTGCTATTTTATTACCAGACTCAGATGAAAACGTCAGTAGTTTTGGTTGAAATAGTCAGAAAAAGTCCAAAAGTCAAAGAAGTTTGAGATCTTTAAACGTTGGGAGAAAGATAGGGCTGGTGTGAGATGGCTCTACCAGCTCGTTCTTTAATTTAAATATCGGTTCAGCATAAGAAGTAAATGTTTGACCCCCGAACAGTAACACCATACTGAAGAAATGCCGTAAACAAGGTCTAAAGACACACAAGGACATTTCTAGGAACAAGACTTCTTATTAAAAGAAAAATTCCACAAGTTCTTGCCAGCGTTTTGTAAAGTTCTTTTCGGTGGTAATTCCAATTAAGATTTTCATCCAAGAGAAGTTCCAAGAATTTTACATATTTAGCGCATTCAACATGCTTTTCAAATATTTACGATATCTGAAGGAATTTTGATACATGATGAGTGGAATATAATGAAGTTGGTTTTACTTGTATTAACGGATAGTAGGGGGGAGGGCTGTTGGTTGAGGCGAGATCTCACCAGCCAGGTCACTGCTATTATATTTTGTAATTTGTAATCCTGGGAGAATCCAGCCTGACCAAAGTGAATTTTTCCCATATGAAGTCTCACAACCGGGCTGGCCATCTCGGTCCATATGAATGCAAGTTAAAATTAACCTGGCCGAGGTGAGCCATCTCTCCTAATCAGGCCAGCCCGCCTCATATGCAGTTCCTTATTCCACAAAATGTTTCTCTCTCGACTGAAACTGAACTCTTTTCTCCATATACTCTATTCCTTCCGACTCCGAACAGAACAAAAATCATATCAGACAAAAAAACAAGAGCCAAGAGGCGAGGTAAACAAAAGATTTGATTACATGATCAGCAACACTTCTCAAAACTCAAGTTTGCCAAAATACATATTTTTCAATTTTTCAAAACATTGATGTTTTATGCTGAAGGAGCATAAGCTAAACAGAAAACAAGGAATGGTAGGTCTGAGAAAGGAAAATGCATGAATTTTTAAAACACTTACATCTCGAACTTGCGAGTGGTTCAGATTTCCCAGCATTTTGACTCTCTCTTGCAAATGGTACTTTTCCCGTACTTCTTCTAATACTATTCTCTTTGGGCCATCGCCACCTTTAAAATAATAATAGAATTATTATAGCAGAGTACATTCCAAATACATTCTCAATTCCTGTACTACACAAAAGTGCGAAGGGGTTTATAATACAGCAAAATGGAATTTTTAAATATATTACTGGTTGCATGAAATTATTCTTCGCGTGCTGTCATAATAGCAAGATTTTGTAACATAAAATATTTCCAATGAAAAAATGGTTACGGGTACTATCGTGCCATTAGGAATTAATAAAGTCAAATTGAAATTCAAATACAATTAAAAATTAAAAATAGCGAGGGAAACAAGCAAAGAAAAGAACGATTATTTGAAGCCTCTGCCGAAGAGTTAAACCACATATATATCGAACTGACGCTCGTACAAAGATTAAATCTAGTCACATATTTGTAAAAATCATTGATATTGAGGATATGATTAAAAGTAATTCCCCTCCTAATAAAATTATTTCAATAGTGAAGAAAAAACTTAAAAAGACCTTTAATATTTGCAACACGTTCTGAATAGATTTTGAAAAATTGACATTATAGACTCAAATTTGGCCCAATAGATCCAAATTACCATATCTAGCAAATAAATAAATAATAAAATCTAGCCAATCACAAAACGAAATTAAACTTCTGACTTCATTCTAGATGACTGAAATTGAGATCAGTAGTACTTGGGTTTGGGTGTACCAGCTCAATTTCCTTCGAAAATTAATCCGATAACCCCAACACCAATACTACTATCATATGATGGTTTTCATTATTTGCTTAAATTATTTGGTTTTCATTATTTGGTTAATATTATAATGGTTTCAATTTATGGTAAGGTGACCAGTGGACAGTGCCTAAGATTAAAAACCATACTATGTAACTAATATCCTTATTTTATCATAAAAAATTCAAAAGGATATGACGTCACACCACAGATGATGTGTTTTATCAATTATTGTCTGATTATTCATTCAATGATACCATACTAAATGACTACTATACGTATGATGGAAATAAGGATTATATCTTCTCCACATCATAGATACTGATATGTTAAAAAGAAGAGGTTTTTTCATCTATCTTATTCTACTTAATGATGTCCGTAAGCGTATGAATATATACCATTATTTAGTATGTATCGTTTATCATCAAAACAAGACAATGAGACTTTATTAATCTCAGAAGTTCCAATTTGATGATTCTGAATTCTAATTGTTTTCATACGGTGTAGTATTTGTTTGTTATTACATAGGATGTTAAGATAATCTTCATGTTTAATATCTTTCCTAACTACAGTCTTCTTAATACCTTTAGCCGTCTTTCCACTTGTCTCGTCGTCTTTTATAAATGAATACATTTTTATCTTCAAAAAACGAATTCTCTCATTGGAATTCGAGCGGCTTCATCTCTAAACTTACCAATTACTTTCCTTTTGTCGTTGTTGAAATATGGACTATCTTTATGATAGTCACTATTATCGAATTTCTTTATATCATAACAAAAGTTCTCATATACATCTTTTGCTTCAATTTCATACATTAAACTATCCGTATTTTTGAATAGAAGTTTTGCTTTATTTCCATATTCTCGTTTGATGGAACTATAATGAAAATTATACATTAGTGTCTTACTGAGATCTAAGATACACATACCTGCATATGCCGGCCTCTTTAATCTCATGAACTACAACTAAATGTCCATCTTTTATATTTATCATTGTCTTCTATTAATACATAATATCTTTATTTTCATTTTCCGTTATCAATAACATATGTATATGGATGGGATATGGTTATTTATCTTCATAACCAAATACGTTTATATTAAAATTCCTTTTTTTCTCGATTTTGCTTTACTGTTTTGCTCAACTGGGAATTCAATCCCAGAATAATCTAACATTTCAAGATGGTTTATCAGACTTTTTAATTCCTTGTGAATTCTTTTTCTGTGGGTTCAAATATCGTGTGTGACACCATCGGAAGCATTCATTATCATTATGGTTAATGTTGATTAACCCTTTAGCAGCATTTCTCAATTCCATTAGACGTTTTATATATAGCACAATCCTTTTAATGGTTTATACTTTACAATAATAATATAATGATTCCAATAGATATAAATGATCATACAGAATGTTCCATCTTTCAAAGTGTTCCAATATCAGTTGTTCAGACAATTTAGTAACATTTCAACGATTTCATTATGGTTGATAATTGCTTGTTTTGCACTATTAAACTATGTTGTCCTATACACTATTCTACGATTTGTATTTAGTTTTTTGAATGCAACCTTTAATGTTTCAACATATTTAATCAATTTCATAGAGGTCAAAATATCTTCAATTTGATATCCAATACCTGTGTTTCGTAGTTGAGTGAACGGGTTCTTATTGCTTTCATTTGTAATTTCATATGACTTAGATTTAGCATAACCTTTTAGAGCTTTATTCATTCGTTGTATTTTAGTTCTTGGTAATGGAGTAGGCTACTTGTGTACTCTTGGGTGCCTAATTGCCGCCCCCCGGTAATTAATTTTCGAAAATATTTCCAGCCTCCCCCCCGGTCTTCTTAGGACCCCTTGTTAATTAATTTTTACACAATTTGGTTTGTCATTTTATTGCTAGAAAAATATCTGCAGGAGAAAATAGCAGAATTGTGATAAATTTTTCTAATAATCTTTTGATTTCATTAATTTATGTGACTGGATAAATCCAACCCCCCGCTAATTGAATTTTACACGATGCATTTTCTTCAATAATTTATTTGATGTATTTCTTTTATGCATTTTACTTGATATATGCTTCCAACTACCACAGAGATGATAATTAAATCCATTATCACTTGAAGTGCAATAACATTCTTTATTTACCGTATAATTAATTTTACTCCTTCGTCTTGCATCACGTCTTTCTGCTTCGGTAGTATACGTTTTTGATCCTCTTGGCCTAGCAAGTTTTTTAATTTCCATATACCTTATAATATATACTATTTCTTTAAGCCTTTTTCAATTGTTTAAACGTTTAGATCATTTGTAAATCTTTGAATGGTATCCAACTGTTAAAGTTCTCACTGTATTCTTTCCACTTTACTAATGCTCGTTTTTTCTCATAATCTTTCCGAATAAATTTATTAATTCTAAATACTTCCTGTTTAGCTTCTAATAATTAAAATGTTCTAGATTTAATTGGATAATAAATATATAACATTAATACAAAGTATTTGATTAACAGATATACAGTGTTGTAATATAGTTACAGAGTTATCATTCAGAGACGAGAAGCAAGTTTATATACGGGCGTTATTATTGATAGAATCAGGAAACAATATAATGGTGACGAGGTCAATGTGATGTAAATCCACAAGAATCGTGGCACCCTGTCGTATCGAACTGTCTCCATTAAGACCTTTCAATCCTTGTTCCGGCCCGAGAAGTTTAGGCCAACGCTGGAAAGCGTGGAAGCGACGCTTTGCATGTCACTGATAACACGCAGAAGAGCACTACTCCTATATCAAGCCAGACAATCCATTCAAGAAATATTTGATACATCACAAGATACTGGTGGAAATGATGATTACAATCGATAAATTAGAAGTTTATAACAAGCCCAAGAAACATGTGGACTACGAAGTATTTCAATTCAGAACAGCAGCCCAGTCTCAACAAGAAACTGTGGAGCAAATTGCCAATCGCTTACAAAAATTAGCCGCGAACTGTGAATTCACTGATTTAGATAAGAAACTGAAATCTGCAATCATTCAAAATTGCACATCAAAATGCCTCAGGAGATTCGCACTTCTCGAAACAGGCCGCGCTTATGAAGTCATCGACAAACAAGCCACTGGTATCGAGAAGTCTATGGCAGAAGCAAGTATTTCCGATGAAGCTACCAATTCCTTCAGATATCGCCGACCTACAAAAAGTAAGCCACCAAAACAGCAATTTTCTAAGAAAACAACACCGACGTCAAAGCATTGTGGAAATTGTGGTGGCATGTGGCAACACAACAAAATTCCGAGTCCTGCTCAAGGTCAAAGTTTTCGTAAGTGTGAAAAATCTAATCACTTTGGCAAAGTGTGTCGAAGTCGACTTCGACAATAGTTCAGAACCGAAATCCAAGATGAAAAACGTAGTTCGTAATGTTTCGCAGCACCCCAAAATTGCAGCCCCTGCCGATAGGGAATGCAACAGTGAAGATAAAGTATCTATTTACGTCAAAATCAGCCTATAAAATAGAGATCAAGGTCAACGACACAATTGTCTCTATGATCATTGATACAGGTGCCTCAATCAACATTATTGATAACAGTACCTACGAAAGTTTACAAAAAGTCAAAAAGACTCCTTTGACACGCTCGACTTGGTGCATTTTTGCTTATGGTGCAACGCGAACGACACCCAACCCCGACAGTGGATGATTTAATTCATGCAATGCATGGATCGATCAAGAATGTTCTCAAAGTTAGATTTGCGCTCTGGATATCGTCAGTTGACACTTTCAAAAGAGAGTTGCTACATCACAACATTCGCAACACACAAAGGATTGAGATGCTACAGGAAACTAATTCTGCAATCGAGATATTTCAACACGTGATTCAAGAACAGATCAATGATATTGACAATACCATAAACATCAGCAATGACATCAAAATTTTTGGCAAAATGGAAGCCAAGCACGACTTTTGACAAGAAGGGTAGAGATGTGTAATGATTGAGTTTGCTTTTTCAGACGGGCGATGTTTGGATGTTGTGGTCACAATGAAATATTGATGTTCAACTGCTTCCTTTGAAAATTCAAAATTTCAAAATTTGAGAAAATCGCACAGCTTTTGGCTTATAGTGATAGAAGTTCATGTTTGGGAAGATTTTTAATCTGTTTCAGGTTGGGATTGTAAAGGGAAATAAAGAGCAATTTTGACTCTCGATTTGGCTTAAAGAAGAGGCGATTGCTGATTCTGAACCTTCAGCTTGACTGAACGTTTCTGTTCCTTCTGTTTCCATGAATGATGATTATTTAAGACTATTCTGTATTCAAGATAATTCATGAATAACAAAATTAAAGTTTCTTTTTCCTTTTTTCTCTTACTGAAAGCTACATCTACGGAGAGTTATGATAAAAATTTTCAAAATATAAAATGTTGAGATCCCATCTTTCAATTTAGGGTACACAATTTTTTCTCTGAAACTAAAGTAACGTAATGAAATTGATGTTTACCAGATCTTGTAAAACATTCTCAGAATTTTTGACAAAATCAGAATTGAAAATGAATAAACTTATGTGTTCTGATAAAAAAGTCATTTTTCCCGCCAAAAAGAGATTCATGAATTAAAATTATGTTGTCATATAAATGTGATCGTGATTCCAGGAAGGGAGCACATAGGGTTATCTTTGAGCCAGTCGCAAAAAGAAAGAAGAAAAGCGGAGAAGAAGTATGTTTGAAATTTAGTAAAGAAAAACAAATTTCCAGAGAAAAAAATTTGCTAACTCTTGCAAATAAGCAATGAGACCTGAAGGAAACGAGGCGATGTCGTTTTGGATTCACCACGCGAGAAGATTCCCACCTGCGTCCTGGTTATGTTGTTGTCAATGGCAGTTCACGCAAGTTGCTGGCTGAATTTCAAGTGTTATCTGGCAGCAAAATGTGCATGTAAATAACGAAGAACGTTGCCAAAGGATATATTTTATCACTGTTAAATTGTGCAGACTGATTTCCGTGCTTTGGAAGCGTTTTACCTGGAAGGTTAGTTTTGGTTTTGCACGCAAAAGCACCACAGCCTGGAAAATATTAGCCATATTTCAGCAGCAGTATCTCAGATTTTAGGTGGAAATTCAAAAATGCGAGCGATGGAAACCTAGAATAATCTTTCTTCTTGGAAAATAAATTTGGTTTGGCTTGTTATGAAAAACAACCACTTGCAGCGAAACGAAAACTGTAGAGCATTTTCCCACAGCTCGGCCGCCCTATGGCCGCCATAAGGGACGTTTGTGCAAAGTTTCTTGGTCTTTTAAACGCTGTGATTGGTTACATAGGAAAATGAGCGTGGACTCTGACCAGCCCAAACATTATTCACCCTTGCTCACCAATATATAGCCTTTCAATATCTAAATGAAGCTATTACAATCAAATCTATTTAGAATTTAAATAATCAAGAAATTGGTTTAATAGGAAAAGGTAACAAATGTTTTAACATTCATTATAGAAGGAATGTTTGGAAAATATTAGATTTGCCATATACATAGCTGTCTCCATGATCCATATGGACGTTTTTATACGTTTTCATACGAAATATCATATAGAGAGGGGTTATTGTTAAGCTATACCTTCGATTCCAACTTGTATGAAGAATTCCCCTCTCTTCGGTCATATTTCAGGTTTGATTTGGAGTATAAAAAATTCTACAATTCTACAAATTCTTCAATATCTACATGAACATCAGTGACTGTTTCACATCTTGGGTTTGATTATAACATCTTAATGTTCTATTCGATTTTGATTTTGAAAATCTTTTCATGAGGAATATTCAATAATTCAAACAACTTAAAAAATTAACTTCAGATTAATCTTTCGCTTTCTTTGACCATGTAGATATTTTATCAATTTATACCAAAATTCTGATGATCTTATTCGATTTCGATATGAAAAGATGTATGTATGTATGTATGTATGTATGTATGTATGTATATTTTGTATGTAATATCTACGATGATATGTAGACTTCCTTCTCATATCATATTTATTTTCATGAAAATCAACGTACTCCCTAGCCAAAATATATCCATCAACTATACCATAATGTATACATACCGAGTGTCCCAAAACGGCTAAGGATTTCATTGGGTATAATGATGAAAATATACCTAAAATGCTATGAAATGTATTCGATCCTGTGAAAATTAATATCTCAAGGTACAAGCCTTTTTTCGGACACCGGGTACATGCATGCCATTATCATTAATCAATTCCTTACTTTCACAACATGATTCATATTTTACCAAACAATCTTGTAATTAATCATTACAAAAAGAACAATAAATCAATCCTAATTCAATTAATCCTTCATGAATTTCTTCATTACAATACATCTATATAATATAGCATTATATTTGAAATTATAATTATTGAGCACACCCCAAGTTTGACTGACTCATTAAGGAGTTTGTTGTATGAATCATCAGAAAATAAATAATAAAACACAACATCTATGGTGTGACGTCATGTCGTTTCGAATTTACTATGATAGTAGGATAGTAGTCACATACTATGGATAGTAGTTACTTAATGGTTTTTAATCTTAGTGATTGTCCACTGGTCACCTTACCATAAATTGAAACCATTATGACATTAACCAAATAATGAAAATCAGATAATGAAAACAAAATAATGGAAACCAAACGATTACAACCATCAGATGATAGTAGTATTGGAGTTGGGGTTATCAGATTAATTTTCGAAGGTAATTGAGCCGGTACCCCAAACCCTTATACTACTGAGTTCAATAATAATTTTCTGAAAAAAAATAACGTCCAGTGGGGAGAATTGAGATTTTTCTACGCTTTCAGATCATGTTCAAACTCTAGGCCAAGAAAATCGGGACATTTAATCATTTAAAAGTATGCAATGATTATTTGAAACCACTTGAACAATTCCTTAATGTCTAAATACACAAAAAGAACTAAGGCATGAATCAAATTTTCTAGTTACGATCGTTTTAGCAGCAGAAAAAACAGATAGACCCAAATTATCCCCCACCTTACACTACTAAAGATGCCTCCAAAGACACTAAACATCCACTAAGATATTCAAGATGCCACCCAACAGCATCATGATACCCCCCTCCACGAATGCTCAAAGGCCTCCCCACGATACTGAACATCCACCATGATACTCCAAGATGCATCCTTATAATAATGAGAATCCTCGCGATTTTGCACATACTGCACAGACGTTATGTGACTGCACAGACGAGATGTAACAATACAATTATAATCACTCATTCATCAACATAAAAATTGGAAAAAACAAACAAAATACATCAGAGTTAAGGTCACCAGCAAGTACTGGTAAAAATTTGATAGCCTTTGACGGAAAAGTGTTAGTAGAACAGCACCAAGTACTGAATGATCCATTGATTTTGACCCTTGGTTTTTATTTTGCTAAATTGTTGTGAAATAGTTGTAAGATAAATCAAGAACTGATAACCAAACCCAATTCTGGAGCAAGCAATCAAATGCTTTGGACAGATTCATACGTTAAAGTAGCTCCAGCAATTTGCTCCTTATCCAAATATTTCCAACATTTGCAAGAATTTTCATAAGAGCATGCTGGGTATCATATCCCTTCCAAAATGCATATTAGTGACAAATCAAAAAATCTGTTCAATATATAATTCATAATCTGTGCATACATCATTCGTTGATCAAACTTCACTGGTGGTAGAACAGATAGGGCGGTAGTTTTCATTCAGATTGGGATTGTCCTTTTCAAAGTACAAAATATGTACCCCTTTTTCAACTCTTGTGAAAAACCTGAGGTGGTGATTGATAAATTGAAAAAGTTCGTTATTAGTATATCCTGAGAGAATATTCTATATCGAATATTCTTTTACAATTTTCGTAGTCACATTGCCCGTTCGGGAATCTTAAAATTGAAATTAATCCCATCCAATCAGTAATATTGATGAAATAGTAAATCAGACCCTGTGCCATTTCTGATTCTTCAGATATAAGATTTTCCCTTTAAATTAGGATAACTTCACATGTTTGAATTTTTTCTGAAAACAAGGGTTGGACCATTTTCCAGAATTTCCTGTTGTTATTTAAGATTTTACATCAAGGTTACCACAATAGTTGATTTTCCATTATGTATTTTTATTAAATTCAAGTTTTCTGGGGTTGTTTGTTTGTTGTATTAAGTGTATTGAAAAGCAATAGTAACGATTCTTGCTGCTTCATTTTGTTGCTTCTAAACATTCTACAGTATGATAAAACAGAGGAAGACATCGATAATATATCACTGGAATGAAGTTACACGAGGCTTCTATACCAAACATGTTATTGAAGATGTCTAATTTTAGGTATTTCACTGTGTATTTAAACTCTCGGCTCCCATTCTAAGAGAGGTAGAGCAATACTTTTCGGAAGTGCACATACATTCTAAGTTGTATAGATTAATGATTTTGATTTCTAGTAACACTGGATTGTTATACCCGGCCCTGTGTGACGTAAATTTCATTGAATACATTCCTTTAAACAAAGGACAGCATCAGCCACTGTACTAGTTTTTGATTTCTAGTAACGTGAATGGTGGAGCCTCAATACGAGGAAAGGAACAATGGTTTAAAGAAAATTGATCAGGTTGTCGCAAGAGGTTATCGTGTTGTGGCAAGGATGTCTCTCGCATTTTTTCTCATTTGTCAGCTCATGGTTGTTTGAGTCACAAGGAACGAATTAGTTTGAAAAAAAATGGTCGGCCTTGTCCAAGAATTGGTTTGGAAATCAAAGATAGTGAAACAGTATGTGAGACGTTCTCTTGGATATGTGGCGATTCAGAAAAAAACACCTATTTTTGTTGGTCTTGTTTAGTCATGAGCGATTTATCAAAGGTAAGAACACATTATTTTATTCTTAGAAAAAATTATAGTTATCAATCATTATGCAAGCAATCGTATTTTCAATTATTTTGTAAAAAATTTATGTTATCCAGAATGACCAGTCTGATTATTAAACTGATTTACCCATCACTAATATACAGTGAAGAGGCAATGCTGACGTCCTGGGTAGTTTTTAGTTAACCATTTTGCTGGTCTCCGAGAAATTTATGTGGGGCTTCAACGCTGAAAATTTGTCACGGTACTAGAATCTTGTTTCTAGTACTCTTACCTTTAAGGCCAATTACAAAGGGCTCAGGGCCGGCATGATTGAATAAGTGAGATTAACGGCATTATTTCTTAGCCTTGCCCAAAAGCCCCCATAATGTTTAATTCATTTTTGTCAAGTGATAAAACAGTGGGTAAAAGAACACATATATGGCAGTCTTTTGTTTTCTCTTATACACATATATGGCAGTTTTATATTTTGCTTGTGGGTGTGGGTAACCCAGACAGCAGTGATAATGCAATTTTTTAATTAAAACACTGTTTCTAATAATATCTTTTTATTTTTTAGATGAAAAATTTTGTTGAAGAAAATGGCTTTCAGTCGTCTGGGGAAAATCCATGGAGTCTCTCTAATCACCACCAAACTTAAGTAGAACACAAAAAATTAAGATGACTTGCTGGACAACCTTTCTTTAAAGCCTACAACTAGCGTAGGCTTGAAAGATCTTCTAAAAAAAAATATTTCTGTATGGAATAATTTGTAATTTTCTCTTGATCACAGTTAATTATCACGAGAAAATTTTTTAAATATTCAGTTGAGTTTTCTGATTTGTTTTAAGCCAATCTGAAAGGCGTTGCCCAAAAACAATTCCGGGGGTGCCCCCAGACGATCGCTCACTACCATCATGTTCTAGTATCACATTACTTTTAATGCCAGCCGCCACTGTGTTATCAGGCTGTTTAATAGATGTGCTTATGAAAAGTTTCCTATCCACGTTTCTCCATAATATTTGCGAAACCCGTGTAAGGGTTTTTTGGGACACCAGGTAGTTTTTGCTAAAAATAAATAAACCGTCAAAAAATGTTCGTGGCCAAAATTTAATCGTCCACATAACCGCCCAAAAATGATCGTGGTCAGAATGAAATGGTTCCCATAACCGCCAATCAATTTGTAGCAACAGACAAGCATATTAATATAAATGTATATACATAAAGCAAACCATTATAGGTTTTAGCAAAACATCAACATACCGATGTCTTTTTCCCACGACTGATAGAATCCGCAGCACGCTTTGTATGCTGTTGAAAAAATGCAAAAAAAAGTAAATTATAAAAATGATCATAAATAAACATTTTTAAACGACACATATGCTCACAAATCATCTCAGCCAGCGTTTCTCAAGATCTTGGACAATTTAACAAGATACGCGAAAGATAATGGCATTTGATCCAAATTGAAAAAAGCCTTTTATTTAACTGCCTATGAACTGGGTGCTAAAATAATACCAAATTAAAAATTGTAGAGGTATGATTCAAAATAAGAAACAATTATGATTAATGTTTGACCAGATTGTCAAATATTTTATACAGATTTTCACGATCGCCATGTTGTATAATCGCGGCCTTTTGCACCAAACAATATGATGGCCTTTAAATCCAATTTCCACAGAGCAAAAAATTACTTACGAATAAAAAAAATATGGTTGGAAACGTTTCGAATTTTTCGATGTTCGTTTTTTCGTTGGCGGACTGCGCATTCTCCAAGGACAAACTTTTCTTTTCGAAGCAAATGTTTCGCTCAGTGAAAATTGGTCGCTCAGTGAAAACTCGAACGTCTTTCCAATGAATTTCGTTGACAAGAAAAGATTCATAAATTTATAAAAATCATCACGGCAAGTAGATTTGCCAAAGTACGGTAAGTAAACTGTGGCACAAAAATGATTTTCGTTCCAAACTTACCATACCAAACACTTTGACATTCAGAACGAAGTCGTGCGATACATCTTTCCTGCAAAATGTTTGAGTATTCAAGGGTCAAATGTTGTAAATTTTATTAATGTTTGCAGAGCTTTAAAAACCGAGCAAAAGGTACTCAAGGTAATTTTTGCAGTAGATATTAGAGCATAGTGGAGATAATGACACACACACACAAATAGATAATGACACACACACACAAAATATTTGTCATATATCTGTAGATAGTGAGTGAATATTTTAGATAGTGAGTTATTGTATTTAACGTGCCTAGCCCGCGAAAGTCTCAAGATGACTTGTTTCCAGCAGGGAACACGGGTTATACATAACCTCTCAGTTTCAGGCACATACACTTGCTATTCTTGCAAGGTATGGGTTTCTGCGCTTGGCGCAGGGGGGCCCATCAGGGC
>JAYJMH010023560.1:0-18854 GCA_036873815.1 Phacellophora camtschatica
AAGTTTGTGGTTAAAATAAATAAGTAAATAAAAAACTGGTACGATACACTGAAGTTATAGTATATATAGGTAGTATGACACCAAGGAAAAAGGGTAAGAGAACTAACCCCAAACCCTTTTCATTGACTTCCTTCCTCCAAAGAGGCCTTTTTAGGCTATTGGATTTATAATGATTTAATTGCAAATCTATTTAGAACGCTGTCTTATGTTTTCAATTGTTTCTTAACTGCATTTATTTCAGACGCACCAACAATCCTTTGCTGACGGCAGATAAACTAAGGTTTGTGCAATTACTCAACGTTTTTATTTCTAAAATGGTCAGTTGATTTACTAATAAACAACGTAAAACCTTAATAAACAAGGTACAGGGTAAATGTGTACGGAATATTTATTTAGTTCATGAGCTTTAGTGACAGTAAGAATTTGTGAAGAACTTTTGTGAAGCTGCTATGTATCAGCTTTAGTTTTGATATATTTGTTTAAGCTTGCATGTAATAG
The DNA here is from genome assembly GCA_036873815.1 of Phacellophora camtschatica. NCBI lineage: Eukaryota > Metazoa > Cnidaria > Scyphozoa > Semaeostomeae > Ulmaridae > Phacellophora > Phacellophora camtschatica. The sequence goes on from JAYJMH010023560.1 coordinate 499, forward strand.
AGGAGAATTAGATTTGCTGCTTCATTTTGCAAAATTTACGAAATAATTGCCGTGTTATACCCAATGGAAACTTGTTATTAATTTTGTAGGAGCATTATGGATTTCTTAGACGAAGTAGAACAGGCAGAGCAAGATATTCGGAGTGAACTTAGTCGGGTATGCTATCAGATTAAAATTTGTGTAAAATTATTTGTATAAATATACTAATAATGCCAAGATAATGAAAACTAAACGTATCGGGTATAAACCTTCATCAGTAGTAATGAGAAAAAGAACGCACAAGCCAGTTAAGCGAGAGATATCGAAAAATCGAATGATAAAAGAAAAGAAATATAGAACGTCAAATGGAATTTGACGAGAAAGGTAAAAAAGAATAAATAAAAAGAATAAAAGATTAAAATTTTGGTTTGGAGTGAGGGCTATTGATAATCATGATCATGTCTGAAGACAGTTTCATGAAGCCTTGTCTTGGATTTATAAAGGCAGTGATATGGAATAAAAACAAATTTCCTAGAATAATTCTTAAACACATCACGTGTCTTAGTCTTTGAATGCTACTGGGTGTTCGAAACAAATCTTCCCGCGTTCGATTGAACCTGAAGACATAATAATAGTAAAGATTGTCACACTCCAAATATGTTAACTTACGTAGATGTAGTTGGTTTGATTTATACAGTGGTGCAAGACCTCCTTGAGTTATGAGCTTTTTGAGAATCACAATTTTGAGGAAGCAGAAACTAGAGAGCTTTAAAGATGTTGGCTTGAGGCTTTGATTTTGATAGAGATTTTTTAATTTAGATAGATTTGTTTTTAATTAAAAATAAGTTATTTTACAATGATATTTTTTCTTTCAGTCAAGAGTTGTTGACTCTGTTGTTTCAGAGAAGATAACAAATCTGTTTGAAGATGCATCGCCTGAGTATGACTTGTTTTCTTACTTTTAACTTTTTTATGTAAGGCAACAGAGACGGATTTGAAATGGATCTAAGTTAACTCACATTAACTTACGAATATCAATTTAGGAAGGTTATATTTGTACAAACGAGGTATCGTTTTGGTAATTGGAGGGATTAAACGGTTATGCTTTGAGAATAGGTGTGATGTTTTGAAAAAATTAATTTTCTTGAACATTCTGATTGTTTAAATATTTATTGCTAGGAAAGACATGTTGGAGTCTGCATCGCAAGTAGCAACCGAAATTGATAACGCAATCACTGCTCAGAAAGAAGAACTGGATGATAGAAAAAAATCTGTAAATTTATTGCAGAAAGCACTTGTAAGTTAAGTACTTCTTTAATAATTAATTCATTTTACAATATTTACATTGTATAAAGTATTCACTGAAGCGTAAAATTTGAAGTATACACTGTATAAGGCATATTTACATTTAAGAATGAATTTAATTGCAAGAAATACCGTGCTAATAGTTTTTACAATAGTGCTTAGAAACTAAGTTGCTACAGTGGGATGACGCTTTTAAGAATCGGATTTTTAGAATGTGGCCATTTTATGTTTTTTCCAAATAGTCTCTACTGTTCATGGCATGAAAAGGCACGTGACCGTGTGACCACTGGTCACAGTAATATTTTCAAAAAATAATCTTGCAGGAAATTTTGTAGAATTTTGTCGAAAGTTACGTTCTTTATTATGTTAAATTGACAATATCTTGCAGGAAATTTGTAGGCAAAATTTGTTTGGTCTCAAGCACTAAATAAACATTTCAAGCCATGCTACTGTTTACCAACTGTTCTTTTCAAAACGAAGTATCTCAGTGCTTTTTAAATGCGTAACCTACATCTAACTGGAGCTGCTTATATACAGGGCAAAAGATTATCATGAACATTTTAAATGTTAGAGTATTACCACTGTCACTATGCTTTCACAGCAACAACAACGTGATTTCTCTTCGACTCACATGCAAGAACTTAACAAAGAACACAAACAACAACTCACCCTTCAAAGACAAGAGTACGAAGGAACAATCCAGCGTCATTTGTCATTTATTGATCAACTAATTGATGATAAGAAGGTTCTAAGTCAACGTTGCGAAGAATTGGTTAAAAAATTAAAAGAAACAGATCAGAAATATTCAACGAAGATAAAAACGCTTGAAGAAAAGTGAGAATTTGTTAGCACTACATCATTTAATATATTCATTTATTGCATTTAATATATTCGAGCTATCCCCAGATATATGACAAATATTATTCGTTATTAATGCTCACATTTAAAAAACATTTTAAAAATGAAATGTAAAAGCAAATGTTCAATTGTTATTTGTCATATATCTGGGGATAGCCCGGGGATGTCATGTATCTTTATTTGAACACCACGAAATCTGGCTCAACATTTTGGAATACACTTTTGTCGAGATTTTAAAAATAAAGTAAAATTTCTTTACAATTTAATGACAAATACATCAAAGTTTTCAATGTGCTTTTTGACAATGCAAAAATTAATTTGGTCCTTCTTGTACATGGCAGCTTAAAAGTGAGCTTGATTGGTAACACACTCGAATTTTGGGGATTTTTCAAACTTGGGAACTATTTTTGAAGTCACTTAGCATACGTATATAATTCTAATTTGTTTTTGTAATAGTCATGCTGTTGAAATGAAGAAACAAAAAGAGATAATGGAAGCTGCTGAGAAACTTCGAAGAGAGAAATGGATTCAAGAGAAAACAGTTCAAATTAAGGTAACTTTAATATTGATAAAATGTGTATTTTTTATGGTACTAATGGGTTTTTAACTTGTGGGTTTTTAGCTGCTTTGTTATTGTAAGTCTGGTTCTGAAGGCTGCTTACTGTATTACTCTTTGCATGACTTTATATGATTTGACGAATATTAAATCAATGTTTGCAAACTGATGTGTTTTTATATGGGGGGGCTTATATTTGGGGGACTAACATACGGAATTATTCACCACGAACACTTTTAACCACGAACATGTCGTCACATTCAAACCTTTTTCAAAAACTAAAAAATAAATTTAAAAACTGAAAAATAGACCTTTTATTCGTTCGTATTAAGGAATAAAAATGTTCGTGTCATATGCAATTTAATGTATTTTTGCAGGAAATGACGGTGAAGGGTTTAGAACCAGATATCCAGAAACTGATTGGTAAACACAAAGCAGAAGTAAAAAAACTTAAGGCGATGCATCAAGTAAGTATAAAATTAGTATTACATGACTATCCAATAATATGCACAAAGCAAATTAATGATATTTTACTCTGTTTGTGTCATATTGCAAAGGCGCCTTGGATTTTTTATGTAAAATTCTTGTATTTAATTGTTTCCTAAACTTGATTTCTTAATCATTTTAATATATTTTTGGATATTAACGGTTCATAATTTATTTGAATTCTTGATAATTTGTGAAATACCGTAATAATTCGATTAAGCCCCCCCCCCCCCCTCTGGAGTAAGCTCTTCTCTTGAAGGTTACTTTTTTAATTAGCCCCCTCTCGAATAAGCCCCCCCTATTTTGTCGAAACAGAAATCCAATAAGCCTCCCTCTGATATGCTGTCATATTCAGTAAAAAAGACAACACATTGATTACAAAGTTTCCAGAATTCTTTTTTCTACGACCATACCCATGTTGAGTTTCATATAATAACTTTTTAGATAATACTTATGCTTTTTTTAGATACTAATCTTAGGGAAGCTTACTTTTGAATAAGCCCCCGCCCCTCTTGAATATGCCCCCCTATCAAACGTCAAATTTTGAATAAGCCCCCCCCTCCTCGGAGCTTAATCGAATTATTACGGTATTTGCAATTACATTTTTATGATGATAATTTCGAAATGCTTGAAATTTTAGTTTTTAATTCATTTTTTTCTCATTCATTTATAATTCATTCATTCGACAGTTTTAATTCAAGAAGGACAAAAAAGAAATTTAAGAAATTTAACTTGGCTAATTTCTTTGGAACTTGCTTCTTGTATTATTGATTTTGACAATCAGCTGCAATTTCGTATTCACTTTCTTTAAAATTATTGTCATTGTCATTAATTTGGAGAACATTTGGAAAGGCACTCATTTTGAAGAATTTACCGTGCGGTTCAAAAAAGTTTCCCCACGTTTACAAAGCTGCTGGGGAGAAAGGAAGCTTTAGTTTTGATAATTCTGTTTTGCTTGAGTTTGACATAAAAGGCTTCTATTTATAGTTTGATACTTTGTCAGCCAAAAATATACCCAATGATCACTGAGTTATTCTCAGTGAAATCCAAAGCTGAGGATTTCTGTTACTGCAGTCTGCTGAAAATATTACATTATGGCTTCGAGAAAGCCTTTAGCGTTAGTATACAGTAAGAACCCACTAATAAGAAACCGATTTTCGAAAAATCAACCTGCCTGGTTTCTTAATATTTTGGCAAGTTAGGTGGAGTTGGGCTTATGTATACTTCCAATAGTGTGATAGGAAAGTCATAGCAGTGCTCCTCTATTATCTGAAATGGTTTTCATCATTGAAATTAATTCTTTTAATCAATTTTCAAACTTAATTTGCAAATTTTTCCAAAAAAATTCAGTCTGTTGTTTCTTATACTTCAGTTTTTTTCTTATTATAGCCTAGGGATTACTTAGTAGATTTTGGCAAACAAGATTTTGGCACTTAAACTTTAAGTTGAAGTTTTTTCGTTTGCTTCAAGCAAAAACAAGTTATCAGAACTAAATCTTCTCCATAGCAGCTTTGCAAACTTGGGAGAATTTCCATTGATTTGCTACGTTTTTTAGGGAGAGCTGTTAGAAGCAGACGAAAGAGCTGGAAGAAGATACATCAGGCAGATTGAAGAAGTAAGAGAGCAGCTAGAGCACGAAAAGGAGGCTGCCGTTCAGAGGGAACGAGATATAGCAAGACAACGGTAAGAGATTTAAAAAAATAATTAGGACACCTCATTTGATTTCTGTGATGTGAAATCTGAAAAGTATATTTTTTGGAGAGAGAAAATAAATGGAGATGGAATTTCTGAAATTTGAAATTACTGGAAAGCGTTTTATGCTGGAAGTTTTTAATTTGAAGGTACGAGAAGCAATTGGAACAAGAAGAACATGCATACCAACAACAGCGAAGAAGACTTTACACTGAAGTGCAAGAGGAAAAAGAAAGACTCGCAGAAGCGATTCAGAGGACAAGACATGACACTGATCAGGAAAAAAATGCAAGCGAGGTAAGTACTGAAAATATATTGATGAAACAGTTCTTGTACATTTGGAATTTTTATTTTAGGGATAACCGTTAAGTTATCAATAGCTTCTTTTTTTATTTTATTTAAACAAACGGATTATCAGTATTTTTTATTTACTTATTTATTTCACTGTTTGCTGCTTCATTTATTTACTTGGGGAGGTCATAAAGCCGAATCACAACTGCTGTTATTGTTAAATTTTGTGTATTGTGTATTTTTTCGCCAAATGATTAAATTTTGATTCACAAAGTTTGTTTTCAGAATCTTTTTATTGTTGTTGTTTCTCAGGAATCATATCGTCAAACTATAACAACAATGCAACAAGAACACCACAAAAAGTTTGAAGAGATTGAGAGAAGGCATACTGTAAGACACATTTTAAATTTTTTTTATACTCAGGTTTACATATTTTTGAAAACGTATTCGATGCGATCATGATAAACTATTTAATGGAAATATTAAAATTGTGTTTTAAAGTTAGACACGTTTATCATATACAATAGCCTTAAATTAACGGTTGCTTTTAATTTTGTGGTAAATTGATATATAATGAGTTAACACGTTTTTGTTGGATCCATATGCAAAATAATTTCATATGTGACGCTAAAAAGGAACAATGAGTTATTCTTTCGTAATAAATATCAGAATAAAAACGTTTCAGCTTTCTAGTTTTTCGATTTTTTGAAGCCTGTCAGCAAGCTTGAAATTATCACAATGTAATACATTTTTACTACACTTCTGTGATATTTTTTTATTATTGGTTTTTAGTCAGAGTTAAGTAATTTGAAGGAGCAACTTGAGATTGAAAAACAACAATGGGTTGAAAATTATATGAAGAAGCAGGTATTTTATAAAATATTTTTAAATTTCATTGTTATCTATCTTAAGTCAAAGCACAGCAGAACTGATTGTCTACAAAAGAAGTATTCAGACTGAATCATATTTGAATGAATTTTTGAGCTGCAATACTTTGCAGTTAGCCAAAGGTTTTTTAACTTTTGTGAATTAATGGTTTTTAACAATTTGTTCTTTATTGAAATTTAAATTCAGATTTGTTATTTATTCCTCTTTTTATCTCTGTCTTCAATTTTATTTGAACTCAATCTTTTCAGGCTAATTCTTTATAGCTACTTCAAAAAGCAAGGATTTCTCAATTTGTTTGTCGTGCATATGCCATATAGTTCCAGTTTGCGGTATTGAAAGTTCCAGAATTGACAAATTATTTTATTTAGTTATTTTAGGGGGAAGGCTACTAATTGTACCAGGTGGCTAAAAAACTGTCTACTTTTGAAATATCACAAAGGCGAAAATTCTTGGTCCATTTCTATTTTGAAATCTTATTCTTCTATGTAATTAATCAAACTATTTTTCGATAATTTTTTCGTTAATATTGCGAAGCTACTGTTTCAATAATTTTGCTATTTTTGAAAGACACCAGTCTTCCAGAACTCCAGAATGGAAGTGTTTTTGCCATTGTGATTTTTCAAACGTGGACATTTTTTTTAATCACCCGGTATATTATATGCTTATGGAAATGTTTGCTTTGTAACCAGAAGAGAATTTAACTTAAAATTTAAACTTAAAATTTAGAAAACTTAAAATTTATGTTGATAGCTGAGGTAACGGATTGGAGTACATAATCTCTGAGGTAACGGATTGGAGTACAGGCACGCAATGTTATTGCATCACATTATAAGAAAGCGATCGTTGTTTTTGATTTATTATATTTTATTCACAAGGATACATATCTGTTGACAAAAGAACGAGAACTCAAAGATGGTGTGAGAGAAGCAAGAGACAAGGTAAGCGTAGTTGACATTTGTAGTCTTCTGAATACCAAGTAAAGAGGCTTTATAAACTCAATTCAGAGACCTTTCGGGAATTAATTTTTATGAATACGCTTATTCGGTTCCAACATGTGCAAATATGTATTTTCATCGTGCTCCTTCAGCTTACCCTCGGTTACTTTTGAAGCTGTGAGAATGGCTGTTCAGAGCAGTTTTGTGTTCTTTCGTCTCGTTTCTATTTCCATTTGTTCTATTTTACGACTTTTTAATAAATCTATCAGGAAAGTATGGTGACATACCTGACTCCAGTAAATTTTAAGGTTTGTGTATTGTACGTTGACAAAAATAATAACAATGCAATGTTTTGATATTTATATTGTTTACATTGTTCAATGCAAAACGATTTAATATTGGTAACGATAAAATTGTTACATTGTCATTCATACTAAAAGAACAAAACGAATTATCTATTTCATATCACATTGTTTGAGTATTACTTTTCATCTGGTATAGACTAACATTGACAATTTAACTAAATTTGGTTTAGACATCGAGCACTGGTACATTAACATCGAAAACTTTCGGATTGATAAGTTTCGGTTAAATGACTTTGTCCGAAACTTTTTGATTTTAATTTTTTGATTTTAACGGCACGCAGGCTAGTTATGGAGGGCTTGCCTGTGCTAATAGTACATAGTGCAGACCATACATAACAAAATAAATTACCATCCGAATTCAAATAAACGAAATGAAATAAGAACGTTCACGACTGGCAAGTCGTTTAAATATTATTTCAAAGTCAACCCATTCAAAACCTGAAGCAATGATAATTTGGAATGAACAAAAACTATTGACATTAATTCGAATTATTGTTTTTTACAGGAAATAGATATGGTGATAACAAAACTCGAAAAAGAAACTGCACATGCAAGAGAAGAATCCGAAAGGGCTGCGGAGAACAGAATCAAGTAAAATTTTTATTAATTGTTTTCAATTGCTAATTTCCTATCGATCTTGATTGGCTTGATTGGCTGAGAGTTTATTTTATGTCGATCTTGATTGGCTGAGAGCTTGTTTCCTATCGATCTTGATTGGCTTTATTGGTGATGCATTTTTTTAATGAGCCAATAACGACCAGGAACCGCTTTCCTTAGGTAAATTTGGTTTATAATTAAATTGTTTTAGCCAATTGGCTAAATAGAATATTAGTTACAGAGTTCATTATCAATTTACAGTCTGCTGAAGCAGAGTTGGTTTGGACACTTTTGGTCTTTTAGCAATGGCAGCCTGCCTTTAATCTATTTGCGACATTGTGATTTATCAATTTCCACCTGGCTAATATTGTTGTCTTTAGACATGGTTTGTGTCATTGCTTTATTAAATTCTCGACAATCAAGCTACTGTTGAACTTGTACAAATTTTTACGTGCATTCAAGTCAATAGCTGACAGAATTGTCTGGTACATATTCAAAGTAAGACAGAATTGTCTGGTACATATTCAAAGTAAGACAGAATTGTCTGGTACATATTCAAACTAAAAAGTCAGAGCGTGTGTTAGCTTTTCATCGCTGTGAGTGGTGGTGAATTATAACATTAGGGTTCTATTCCATATGATGCATGTTTATTGTTATTTGTTTGATGATATTTTGCAAACCAACTGACAGCTATAAATTTTACTGTGTATCGTTTTCTTGTCAACAGTCAAGACGTTGCGGTTTCGTAATGTTTCATTTGTTGATGGCATTATTTATAAACATTTTTTGTTACACAATTGTATACTAGTTGCTGTTACACCCTTTTTTATATTCATTTTAAATTGTGTTGTTGTTTTTAGGAGAATACGAGACAAATATGAGAATGAAGTGAAGGAACTTGAAAGGTCAGAGAGATCCTATCAAGAAAGATTCGCCGAGGCAAAGGTAATATTAGTTTTTTACGTTCAAATACAAGCTCACATTATCAGAGTATTACCAAAAGTATTCGTTAACGAACACACTTAGTTTAGACTCAACTACTAGGTGGACCAAAAAAATGTTCCTCCGTTTGAAGAGCTACAATACAAGACGTGTTGGTTTTTAACCTACACATATTGAATAGAAATACGTGCGAAAGGCTAACTTAGAGCTTAAGATCTTAAGCTTAACACACTAGTTTCTAGGTCAATGTTAAGGTATATTAAAGTCACAAAACTAAAATTACCCTATACATCGATTCCAGTCCATAAATTAAACAGTTGAAACGACCTGCTCATGCGAAATCAAATCGACAAGAGACCTAAATATTTGCATTATAGAATTACCAATTCATAATCCCAATTGGCTTTTGTGTGTGCAGGTTGTTTTATAGCTTTTATTTCATTTTTCAAATCGACTTCAAAGCTTGATGATAATGTTAGTATTGCAATTTGTATACCTTAACATTACCTTAGAAGCTTTTGAGATTTTTCAAACTCTAAGTTAGCTTTTCAGTTTACACGTATTTCTATTTGCTTTTTGCACTTTAAAAGCCACCATGTCTTGTACTTTAGCCCTTCAAATGGCAGGACATTTGTTGGTCGGCCTGGTACAACAAAATATAATCTTACTTGGTCGTACATTTGCACACACAACGTCTAACCTAAGAATTTCTGAAAATTTTTCAAAGAGATCTCTGGGCATCAAATCAAACGATCTGGCAGTAAGATTGCTTGTTGTTTTGAGTGCAAATGTGCAACAAAATAAATTGATTAATTAATTATTTATTTATATGAATTCTATATATAGATATTTATTTCAATTCTAAACAGTGTTTTCTTTATGGCTTTACTATAGGAGCGTGCGAATGACCTCGAAAATGAAAGCATTCGTTTTAGAAGTCAAATTAAACAAAAGGACCAAGAAGTTATTGATGTTAAAAAGTTAACTGAACAATTACAAAATGAACGAGGGAAAGTCACAGATATAGTTAGGCAAGAATTTGCTGATAGGTATGGATTTTTTGAAGAATCTACTTAATCTTAATCTACTTAACACGCAAATTAGGTATGATAAGCATAGCTACTTTGTGGCCATAAAAACGAATCAGAAGATCAAGCTTCTGAAGTTTACTTGTATGATGAGATGGATGACGAAATTTAAGACAGCACAAATGTTTCATGGTCAAGGAACACAATTATCATATGTTCCTTATTATATGTATGTGCCGGGTGCCCCAAAGAAACCCGGTCGCAAATTACTCGTAGCTATGTTATCAGGCTGTTTAATAGATGTGTTTACTAAACTTTTTATATCCACGTTTTTGCATAATATTTGCAAAACCCGTGTAAGGTTTCTTTGGGACACACGGTAGTTAAATAGAATATTCGTACTTGTTCTTTATGTGACAAGAACTTCTTTCCTCTTTTTCCAGTTTTCTATTTTTTCCAGCGCACAACTGTTTTTGTTACAAAAACATATCTGTACGCTTTATAAACTTAAGCTTCTGTGAGATCGAAACTTTTTGGCAAACGGTTTATAACGCAAACACAAGCATAAAAAAATCGTCAAATATCATTTTTAACTGGTTTAGTCCCTCTGACGTGGATTTTAACTTTTAGCATCGTAATCGTCGAAGTACACGATTTATGGTAGCTCGTCAAAGATGCAAGTTTTGTTAAGTTATTTTATACCAGATGTGAATTTCTCCGTTGTACACAACATTATGTTGATTGAAATAACACTGAATGAATAACAAACATTGCAGGCTGGTTACAACAGAAGAAGACAATAAGAGATTACGGAATGATGTCAGCGAGGCAAAAGCACGACATAGGTTAGAATTAGAAAGAGTTCTACACGATAAAGAAGATGAAATGGAGGAGGTTCATAAAAGGTATTTTTTATACTATGTTACCTGTAGAATGTAGTGGTAAATTTTTTACCAACTAACTATCAAATGTTTTACTGATCATCGCGGATTTAAAGCTACATCTCTGGAAGCAGGGATAGTTTTGGGGGTTGGTCACCCGTTGCATTCCTTCGACACATTTTAATTTACTTTTCAGTGTTCTAATCTCTGCAGTGTTTTTCTTGTCTTTTTAATTGCTCTTTTGAATTTTAAGTTTTTATATTGGTTGACATTTCATCTTTGTGATTGATTGATTGATTTGCATTTACTTAAATGGGATCACAGCTCAAAAAAGGTTATGGGTAAACGTTTATTGGCTGCGAAAAAGATGGCACAACAAGCAAATGTTTAATGTCATATTTGTAACATTCAAGTTGAGAAGAGAGAATTTTACTTTACTTTACTGATTGAAGAATTTATTACATTAACATCACAATGTTTTGGAAAAATAACTTTTTGAAGAGCTACCACAAATTTATCTCCTTTTTTATGCTCATCAAGCAAATCTTCCACACGAGAAAAAGGTTCATATTTTCCCACGTGTCATATAATTTCAACTTAACAGGGCCACTGAACTATTTTTGGAATATGTTTTTGAACAAAAAATGTTACCATAATGAGTTTCGACGTTTTTTGGAGAGGTTCAAAATCTTTTGGACAATTAAAGTTTCGGTCAAAGCTTTTTCAGAAAGTTTGCCTGTTTGAAAATTATCGATAATTAAGTATTCTGGGAACATAATTTTCTCTTAAATCTAAATTTTCCTGACAAAATTACCCGTTTCATATTGGTATATTTGGATTGGTTGATTGATTAATTAGATTTATCAAATATGTCCATCTGAATTGTAAATATATTGCAATCTTTTCCATTTGCAGAGTTAAATTAGCTATTTCGAAAAAGGAAGAAACTGTACAGCTATTGCGTCATCAAATGCAGGCCAGTATTTATTTTTATCTTTTATACATTCCGATGTACATGCATTTTTAACATTAATGCTTTATGTTTCATATTTATAATTTTAAATGTCAGTTTTGTTCCGTTTTGGATGCACGACGTCATTGTTTTTAAACATTGCTATCGTAAGGAAAAATAGTTTTATCAAGACGATTGAGTCCAGCAATGATTTACTTTTATAAACAGTAGCAGAAACGATATTGGCTAGCTACCTGTAGGCAATAATTATAAATTTACTTCAGGGATAGGGGCCAGTTTTGAGAATGTGTGACGGCTTTTATTAATTTTTTTTGTTTTTTTTAGGCAGCTGAAAAGAGAGCTGAACATCTGGAAATGTTACTAACTGAACAACGGAAGAAACTATTCCCCTGATATTTGGGAAGAGAACGTAAATGTTTCATTTGTCCCAAAGCGACAAAAAATACAACACTATATTGCACAATTTGGTATGAGCTATCACTTTTGACGCAATGTCGCAATTGGTATGACTTAGCATGGCGTTGTGGGGGGTAGTATTACAATTTGGTATGAGCTATTACTTTTGAAGGAATGTCGCATTTGGTATGACTTAGCATAGCATTGTGGAGGGTAGTATTATAATTTGGTATAAGCTATTACTTTTGACGCAATGTCGCATTTGGTATGACTTAGCGTGACATTGCGGAGGGTAGTATTACATATCTTACTATTACACACAACATGGCCAATTAACATATCTAAATTTCTGTGAAAAAATGTTCAAATTTTGTGCGAATAAAATAATCTTACTATTTATCACAAAATGTATACAGTCGAGGGCCTTTGAGGTATGGGCTGGGAAATGAATTTCAACCTACGTTTAAATGAGATATTATCCCACCTCCATCATTTAGGCCATGAACTGAAAGATGAGACGAATTCAGACAAAATACAAATGTAAACACATCTATACAGCTGACTTTTTCATCCCACTTTTGAGATTTTTTTTAACCTTCAAGGGTTCGTATGAGAAACTTCTATCTAACTTCAGTGTCAGTCCACTTTCTTAACATGAATGGGATCTTACCTATCTAAATAATTTTCACAAAAGCATGGAAAATAAAGCCTGCAATTCATTTCATTTCAGAAACCTAAAACTGTTGATATCCCACTCGAACAATGCCGTGAGGTGTGAATTTTATTCAATTTGATTAAGAGAAAACAATGAGATTTGAACGCTATGTTTTCCAGAGTTGTATAGATGTGTTGAGCGTTTTGCAGTGAAGCTTGATTGCTTTCAAAAAGTTTGCTCGACAAATTTCAGAAAGGATTAAATTTCCATTGTTCAGAGGTGTTGTTCAGTCTTGCAGAGTCATTTGGCCGGGTTCTCGACATTGTTGATCGCACTTGTGCGTATTGTTTCGTCCCAAAACGGCTCAACCGTAAAAAATCCAGCCAAAATCCAGTGAACAAATTTAGCCACCTCTCTGAACAACTCGCAACACTTCTGTACATCGCTCGACATTTTGACAAATGTTGAGCGAAAAATCCAGTGATAGAATTTGGATGTAACAGGTTTGAATACACGCAACATTTTGTAGCCGAACACAAGAATTAAATTTTAAAATTCCAAAATATTTTCTGGTTTTTACTTTTGCTATTCTGAAATAGGATTCTCGATTATTTTGTTTCTTACTTTATGTGATTGGAAGTGAAAAGGCTGCCTATTTGAAATTTCATTGTTTGAGACCAAGAACCTATATTTGTAAATATCGCAGTTCTTAGATTAGATATTTATTGTTGTACATTTTGCATAATTGATAAATGAAGAAGTTGCTAAACAAGCTTGCATTTGCATCTTTAACTTGGAAACCTATCTGTGTAAATGCAGCGTTATGATACTTACAGACACCAAAAAGTACTGATTTGTAATTGAGATTTACAGGAAAAGTGGATTTGAAAGTAGTAGCGCTAAAAATGTAAAAATTAATAAATGAAGAAGTTGCTAAACAAGCTTGCATTTGCATCTTTAACTTGCAAACCTATCTGTGTAAATGCAGCGTTATGATACTTACAGACACCAACAAGAACTGATTTGTAATTGAAATTTATAGGAAGAATGGATTTGAAAGAAGAAATTTTAATTAAGAAATGTTTGGGCACTTCAATTTGCCTAAGAAATAACGAATTGGTGACTTAAGTACCTGGTTTGTCTATACAGGTTATTTCACGCATGGCTGAGCGTAAATTTTTAAAAAGAAATTTCTGGTAACCAAAATAACACCTTATCTAAAATGTTGTTATCCAGTTGAATGCAATGAAATATTTGAATTTTACTACCGCAATGTTTGAATTTTACTCCCGAAACAACGACAGGAAACTATTCCAGACATTTGTAAGTATTCTCGTGGTTATATATATTTTTTTCAATTATTCTAATTTGAATTTGCGTACAGCAAAAATCCATTCATCGATCCACATGTGAATTTGAGTGAATATTGTAAATTTCATAAACAAAGGTGCTTTCTACAACGAAATGGAAACGTTTTAAAAACTAATAAACTGACAGCCTAAAGTACTGTTATTTTATTCATGTAGCTGTTATTTTATTCACAGACTAGAGTAATGTTATTTTTTAATTTAAAATGGGCACCAAAAGTCGCTTAATGTTTTATATAAAGAATGAATTTCACACAAAATCAAAACAGAATTTACAGTTTGTTTAAAACCGGAACATAAAATATTTGGTTTTTCTAGTTTATCTGCTGTCTACTGTTAATGCGCTGTGGGACATCATTTCTCAATGGAACAGGAAACAACATTAATGAGGGTGAGTAGTACATTTTGTAAATATTTATCAGCTTAAGTTCAAAATGATAAGCAAAATAAATTGCCTTGATGATACAAAGATAATTAATTTTCTCAGGACAAATACTGAAAAAAAATTGAGTTTATGAGAAACGCCAGGCTGGGATTTGGGTCGAAATTGTTTGGTATCTCAGAAATTGCTCACCACAAAAAATATATCCAGGCGTTAAGCACTTGACCTGAAATACACTTTAATGATGCTTTTGAGATGGGGGTGGGGGTAGCAAGTCTATAAAGATCGGTCCAGAAAATAGGGCATTTTCTTTAAGAGCGTTTTATACTCGTTTTCTAAATGTTGTCATCTTGTTGCGGTTAAAAAACTAAAATACATGTTAAAATGTGATTTTATTTAGCTCTCACTAATATAATATTGAGAATTCATAAACTCCACACTAATGATTCAGTACCCTGGGTACCAAAGCCTTTGAGAAAAAAAAATCAAATCAAATCAAGAAGGAGAAACAATGAAAAATTTTTTCTTTATTTTTTCTCGTTCTTCTTTTCCCCCCCATTAATTCCCAAAGGCTCTGGTGTCCACCTCAGGTTAATGATTCAGCAGAAATGTATAAAAATAAAGATAGTGTCATTATTATCGGGTGTCCCAAAAGTGGCTACAAGTCTCCAAACTGCTGTGGAGGAGTTAAAGTTTTGATATTTTTGGTTTTACATGAGTGTTAGAGAAGATGCTTCAACTTGAAGTTTGATACCTTGCTTTTCAAAATTGACTCAATAATTGCTGAGTTACAGCGAAGGAAAGTACAAGTTTTGTGTTTCTGCAAAAACTAGAGGTTTTGATAATGGCCGTTGATATCAAACCATGTGATCATTACAGATGAATTTCTGAATTTATTTTGTTAACTTTCAGCTGAACTAAATAAATTTCATATTAGTATGTCGCATTCCGAATCAACTGTCACAAAAAATTAGATTTACTCAAGGATCAGAATATTCAACATTTTAATCATGTCATAAATTTGCATAAGGTATCCTCCTTGACCTAGTCAGATATAAGCTTTTTCTCTTGTTTTCTAAGTGTCATTACCTTCAACTAGTGATAAACTTTTAACGTATCGTTGTCTGCTGGCATTCATTGATCAATACTGTTCAATTGTTCATTTTATAGTTCTTTTTCCATAAGAAACCAATTTTCAGAGCACATTGGGATAGCAATCTTCTGGCTTTAGGGAAACGTAGCATATCTTGTTTTGAGGAAACGTAACATAGCGATTATTCAGTTGATTTTACCGACGGAGGTATCAAACTTTAAGTTGAGGTTTGTTTTATTAAATGTGGTCAGAAACAGAAATATTAAAGCTAAAGCTCTTCCACAATAGCTTTGCAAACGTTTTTCGTTTGCAGCATTTTTCTGGGACATCAGGTAGTTTTTTATACTTATTTTTCATAAGAGACAATATTTTTAAATTCTCTTTTTAATACTAATTGCGTATTCATTACTTATGGCATTAAGTAATGCGAGTTGTTATCCTTCCCTGTGGCCATGTACCCGTGATGTGTGAGTGTGACTGAACAGAAGAAAAGAAAAAAACTTCTTTTTCTTTTTCACCTTCTCAACCTTCGCGGGTGCAGGGACACTGGGACAACAACAACGTGCGTTTCTTAATGCCCATGTTTACACCAGGTGAATCCAAAAAGAATGATACGTTTCACGAGCTATGAAATAAAATGTTACTGATATTCAAAGTTTATATATTAATATATTGGTAAGTTGATAACTGAAACAACAATTTGGTTCTCAATAAAATTGGCTATAATCTTGTTTGTAATCCTAATTATTGTGATAGTTGCATTTACATTGTCAACATATCACTAGCAAACTCGTCCCTCGTACAATAGACGAAAGAGAACTTTCGCCTGAAGGTTTTAGTCATTAGGGAATTAATTAAGATGATGTATTTTCAACTTCATAGGAGATGGTGACAATTGGTACAAGCCAAGTTGGGAGTCACTAGATAGCAGACCAACACCAAAATGGTACGATGAAGCAAAGTTTGGAATTTTCATTCATTGGGGTGTATATTCCGTTCCCGCATTTGGAAGTGAATGGATTTGGAAGTATTGGAAAGGTGAACAACACTTTCCATTTAATTCATTTTGAAGGAATGCTTTGCATACTGATGTGCATTATTTGTAGATATTGTATTGCACATATAGTAATATAATACATATACTACTTTTACCTAGAATGTGCATTATTTGTAAAACTGCTAAACTTATCGATTTTACAAAAGACTTTGATAAAAACTTGCAAGTTAAAACTTTTTTTATGTTTGTAACTAGCTAAGAACTATAGAAAAACGTTAAAGAAAGTTATGCTCAAAATTTAAGAAAAGCTTGGAAAAATAACCTTACAACCTGACCCTCGTTTGTAAGTTCAGGAGTAAGTGGTATTCTCCTAAAATTACTTGAACCCAGCTCATTGTCAGATGGTTAACAGTCCCCTGAGGGCCTCTAATAGCAATGTCGGTGTGACTCTTGGGGCATGTACTAGACTATTGTCGTCTCCACGAGGCATTGGTTCTTCAAAGTATTAGAAATAATAGTCGCTTACCCATTTTGGTCCTGCCTTTTTTCCATTGAGGAATTATTTTAATGATGTTTACGGGGAAATTATGTGCTTGTATATACTATAACTATAAAATCTTTTTTTTTTCAGAACAGGAAAATTACCCTGAGGTATCCAAATATATCAAAGATAACTACAGGCCAGGCTTCAAATATGCTGATTTTGGATCCATGTTCACTGGCAAATTTTTTGATGCCGAAAGATGGGCAAGGACAATTTCAAAGTCAGGAGCAAAGTAAAAATAAACCTGCTAACGTTTTTATCATCTTGTAATTTTTATTTTAAGGGTTATCGGCATTATAAAAACCAGGGGCAGTGCAATCTAACTCGGATAGGAGGGGCGTGTTCAAGGAAATCTTGAGCTGACCCAAAAGATAATAGAACGAAAACCCTAACTCAAAAATATAACAGTATGACGCAAGTTATGATGCTAACTTAAAGATGTTTTATCCAATTTTAAACTTTTATTACTATTTTTTTAAATTGAAATCATAGATTTTGCAGATCTATTTGCAGATCTATTTTCCTGGAGCAGTGTTTACCAATTTTAATGATTCATTTTATTTCAGACAATACATTACTATAATATTTATTTTTCCGTATTTTGTTCCCATTGCTCATTTAATTTGTTTTAGAAACATTACATAAAGATACTTTCTCTTTGTTAGGTATTTTGTTTTTACAAGTAAGCATCACGATGGATTTACCAACTGGCCTTCGTCAGAATCATGGAATTGGAATTCTGTTGACACTGGACCTCATAAAGACATTGTTGGTTAGCATGATTTGGTTTTAAACTTTGACATTTGCCTTCGCTCCTTTTGAAAGGCAAATTACATGCAACTTAGAATGTGTGGCTTGTGTATAGTCCAGGAGGGGAAGGGGGGTATCGTCACCCGAGGAGGGAATTTATGGGAGTTGGTGATTTTGGTCAAGTTTGGTGCGCTGATTTCGAAAATCGATGTTATACGGAGAATTAACGGGATCTTCTGCCTCGTTTTCATGAATTTAGTCTCATTTTGGTGCAATTTTACTCACAACGATACAGCAGTGTTACTCGATGGAAAAAGTGATAAAAACAATCAATTTCAATTAATTATAGGACGCTGAATCCAAATTTACCTTCAGATTTAAAATTGGAGGCTTTTG
>JAYJMH010023571.1:0-18852 GCA_036873815.1 Phacellophora camtschatica
TTGTATTTATATATTTATTAATTGCTTATTTCTTTCCTTTGTATTTTGAAACTGTGTAAATATTTTATTTCTTTAGTCCAATATTTTAAAAACTTGTAAACCTTAAATAGTGGCGAAATAATACTTACTTACTTACTCGGCCCTGTCTATGGTGATGAAACCATGAAATTGAAACATTTTAATTGGTTACTCTCTGGGCCTGGATAAGTTGGATACCTGAAGTGTTAAAATCAATTTTCTTCAAATCAAAAATCACGCCATCAAGTATCAAGCATGGCTGATTTTCACCCAGAAGTCAATTTGCTTGTTGAGATGATTTTACTCAAAATTCTCTTGTAAACACTAATCTTGATCAAGATCTTGCCTTCGAGTGATACGTAGGATTGTTTTAGTACCAGGATTATCCGCTCTCCTAGTAAACAAGCCCTTGGTTGCTCCATTATTTAATTCAATTTAATTTTGATCATAAATTTAACATGATTTAAATCATGTCATGATTTAACGTAATTTAAATCATTGTAAACGTTGATTCCATTCGATTCTAGGTTTATTATTGATGATTCTGCTTTATATTTATCTGACAAGCTATACGATCATGTTGATCTCGACCGAGGTAATTTGATGCTTTTTCTATGTTTATTTCTTTACCATTCTCTTGCGATATGTTAGATTCTTTAGCTTGTGATGCTGTTTAACGCAGGGGGTACACTCCAATGTTTAGGGACGGGTATGTGGTGCCAATAGGGATGCATGTTTGGACAAAAACGTTCTTAAGACGTAGGTCAACATTTTTTGCAAATTTCTCGAAAAGTGAGTATTATTTTGTCAAATCACGTACGTAACTGGGGGAATTTTGTAAAGAAAAGATTCCGGTTTCGAACATTGCAATTCGATTTGAAAGAATACATTTCACACTCTTGAGTGCACTCAATCAAATCAAAATAAACAAAGACAGCTAAATTTTTAAATTTCGTTTACTGTGATTTGCTTGGCTGCGTTGCAGGTGTTGAAATCTATTTTTATCAGTGTCAAATCACATTGTCATGTTTGAAACAGCAATCTTTTGTTTTACAAACCACCCTGTTTCCGTAGGTAGAACATAAAGCAGGGCATCGTGATATTTGCCTCAGAATAGGGTATATATATATTTTAAATTTTTTTTGCAGTGCATCTCGTAAATTTGGTGGTCGTATACTCCTCCCCCAGTGGTATTTGGCAAGCGAATCAAACCAAATTATGTGCTATTTTTTTTATAAAAAGCAGGGAACTTTAATGACCTGTTATCAAAAAATTGGGAAAACAGCACCTTGTCATTTCTTTATTTATTGTCAGATAAATTCAGGTCTTCATTCAAGTATGATAACCAGACATACGTGTGTGTGTGTATATATTGCTGGCTTGCGGACAAGGGAGGAAAAATAAATTTTGTTTACGAATCTGCGAGTTTGTAAAAGTCCTGTTGCTCAGATCATTCAAAATTTTTATCTGATATCCAAAAATATCTCTTCATTTTACCCATTTCGTTCTTCTTTCCACAGATTATGTATGCGTGATGGACATGGGTCTTTTTGAATTGGTTTTAAGACTCTCAGAAGGCAACGACGGGGTATGATTATCTTGGTTGTATCTTATAAACGACTACTGTTTCATGTGGCAAAAGTTTTCTCGTTATGTAGGGTATTTAATTTAAATTTCCTTTGCGATGTTTTGAGCTTTGCTCTTCATCAGGTGAAGAAAGTTTAGATGTATTCTGTAATGTATAGTTTCAGTTGTTATTCGTTGTTGTTTTAATGGCAACGGAGTACGCATTTATTATTATTGTATATACTCTTTAATTTTTTACTTTCTAGAATTGTAAAGGTGAATGTAAAAGACAAAAGAATCTACTGAATGCATTTTTCTATGCATAAACATAGTTTCAAAGTTATCTCTAAACTCATATGTGCCTTTCTATAAGAGTCCCCTCATATAATACGTTTGTCTGCCTCAAGCGAATTAATAAACGAAAAGGCGTAATTTTAAAATCGCCTGATATGTACTTTATTTATTTGTTTTCAGAAGCGGCCTAAAGTAGATTTGAGTATGTCAAATAATGTTCTAAACATTCGCACGTGTTCTGATTCATGTGCCGCGTTGATCAAATTAATCAAATACATTGCATCAGACGGTGACCTCGATTTCGGCAGCCAAGAAAGTTTGATGGAAATAAATTCTGCAAACGAGGTAAACCAATTGTCAAATTTAGTAATTTGCTTTTCTTGTTTGGATGCATCCGACGAATTTTATGTTTATTTTGCGTATACCGTTATTTCTTTGCTTGCATTGTTATTTAACGGTCCAGACTCGTCAAGCTGTGCTTTTCCTGGGTCGAAGAGAATACATACTTATGTTATACCGATTGCAAATGTAAGTTGATCAGTTGTATTCTATGAAGAAATTAGATGAATTGATTTGTTGATTGATTGGCTGGTTGACTGATTGATCGATTGATGATTGATTGAAGATTTTGAAGACTCTACCTGCCTATTATTATGGCAAAATGAACTTTGATGAAAATTAGTTCATTATTTTTTTTTATAATTGATACATTTTCAAAGATTCTTCATTTAGTAGCCTGTGTGCAGACTCGATGCTGCTAAAAATTCTATACTTTGCAATACAGTAAAAACCCGCATATAAGAAACCAGATTTTTCATCCAAGGTATTGTTTTGTAAACAATAGGCCATTGTTTTATCTATTGTTCTCTCTAAGAAATCAGCCTGGAGGTTCTTAAAAGCGTGTTTTACTGTAGTTTGATGGTGCGCGTAGGCTATCATTAAGCTTTTTTTCTTATGCTGTTTATTCGTTTACAGTAAAATCTCCCAAATATGTTTTTGATCAGCTTGGTGAGATGTTCAATAATATTTATATGTTTATTATCTAAAGGAGTATGAAGAGCAAAATCTTCATCTTATCAAACTGCTAATATTTCAAAAAATTACAATCAAAACCAATGCTGTAAACTAGTTGTTTTGAAAAATATATCTCCACTCTTCATGCTCAATGTTCTTAAAAAGATAGGTGTTTACTATGGTTTATACTACTTCAAAATCTTTAATTTTGTATTCTTTGTATGTTTTTTTACTCCATAATAAAATCAATTTCTTTCCCAGAGTACTGAGAACCTGTATTCAAGATCATCTGTAGACGAAAACACAATGGATTCACTGATGGCAGATGCTCTGATAGAAGAAGAGTCTCCAAAAGAGGTGCTTCCCTCGAATCAGCCTATTTTATTTTTACTATACACAGACGGTGCTCCCATCGTCAATCAAAATTACTGTTTTGCAGTGGTCCGTGTTAAAAATTTACAAAACTAGCTATTAACAGCAAAATTTATAACATATGAATAAACAATAATAAAATCATAATTATAAAAATAAAACCGATAATTATGTCTAAATTTCAAGATGAAAACTGTACCGTTTTTGCTTGTTTTCAAAAGTACTAGAGAAGTGACTGTTTGACATTCCAAGGCTGATTTGAACTTTATACTAATCTTGAAAACATAGCTCTATGTGGGTATATCAGAAAGATCCTCTGGTGCAAGGTCCATTATTGCTGTATATTTAATGTCAGCCGTCTTATTTGTAACAAAATCAATGACCAGCTTGGGCATTTGATAAAAACTGCTGTGGGTATATCATAACAGCTTTAGAGTCTTAAAGTTGTGATAGCTAAAACAATTATCAATAAACAGTTACAAGGAAATTGTTTTTTCAAGTAAATTATTATCCTACGGTCAGGGCCGCAAACCTAGTAATAAATCCGATTGGTCGAGAGTGTTTGAAACTGACTGCAGTGTAGGGCATTATTTCTCAGCACAGACCGCTGGGTCGCTAACGGAAGCTCGTAACTCAGGTTCGAACAGGAACAGCATCAAATAGCTTTGATCATTTCATCTTCTGAAATCATGTTTTTAATTAGAAATAAGGCCTACTTACTTCAGCTTCTCGGCTTCGGGTTAACATTTTCTGGTATTGCCCTCCGAAACACTTATCAAAACCTCAATAAACAAAATGCCATATTTGGAATGAAGTACATGCCTTAAAGTACATACTTCTATTCTAGATTGATGCTACTGGTTCTAAAATATTCACGGATCGACACGGTTTTACGTCATCTGAACTGTTTTCTTCTTCTGCCACGAGTATTTCGAGTGGCACAAAAAGCCTTGAAGACCAATTGGCCGATGCGTTTGATGATGATGATGATGACGATGATAACCAAAGTTTTTCAAGTGGCGATGAATACTGTATTCTGGAACAAAATGATGAGGTAAAGATGGTATCCACTACTTTGAACCGCCAATTACTAAAGCTGTGCCAATTCTATTGTTTTTGTTTTTCCCTTCCATTTCCAACTTTTTTGTCCACATTTTTTGGTATTATTCACTCCGTCTGTCTTTGTTCTTTTATTTTGACTGTAGTAGAAATGTGACTAATCGCTATGGTGTGGTATTGTATTTATGTGTTCTTTTTATGTTTTGTTTGACAGTTTTTACATATACATGCCCACATTGGATGAGAGGAAACTGACAGATTTTCCGAAGTTTTTTATCTTTCCCTGTGGCAACATTTTTAATTTTCTGCAGGAAAATTTTGACCATTAATTGGTCATTGTTCGCAGTAAGAAAATATTTTGCAGGCCTGTGTAATATTCTGTAAATTTATTGGTTAATACAGAGTGTCTCAAAACTCTTTTTTCTGTTTGTTGGAAATTTTTTACGACGTTCTGAATTGAGTTAGTTATATTTGTATACCTTATTAACCTGCAGATTCTGTCTTGAGTATGGTGCGATTCCCTCCAAAATTGGTTAAAAGCTCACAGAGTTTTGAGTCTCGACAGTTTTGAGTTATTTGTCTCGAAAATCTGTGTAAAGACCAAAACCAGACGATCGTCAATCTTTTTCGATATTTTGAAGCAAGAACAAGCTCGTGGATGATAAAAAGAAAATGCTTGTAATGTCTTCGTTTTTTTTATCTCACTGATCATTTGAGATTTAAACACTTCTTGCCAGAACTTCTACGGAATGTCAGAAAAAGAAGTTTAGTCCTAACACAAATTTTAACTATCGAGACTAATTGACTAAGTGAGCTTTTAG
Organism: Phacellophora camtschatica; assembly: GCA_036873815.1. Classification (NCBI taxonomy): domain Eukaryota; kingdom Metazoa; phylum Cnidaria; class Scyphozoa; order Semaeostomeae; family Ulmaridae; genus Phacellophora; species Phacellophora camtschatica. The sequence continues at coordinate 5,145 of JAYJMH010023571.1, forward strand.
TGGAATTTTGAAGAAATTGCACCAAACTCTGCAGATTATATGGCAGATTTGCACTATACTCTGCAGATAAACCTGTTTTAAAAATAACTCTAGTTCATCTCAGAACTTCTTTAAAATTTTCAAAGAAAAAGGGGACAAGTGTTTTAAGACACCATAAAAGGCAAAAAAAAACTCTGCTGATCCACGGATTGATCTCAATTATATTTTCAATGTTAATGTTGATGTATCCAAATATAAAATTGTTCAATGTTATAAACAGTTTTATGTTCGGAAACCTTTTCATTGTTACTATCTTCTTAAAAAAATAGCATTCAATCTTTAAATAATTCTGCCTCCTTTTCCATAGAATGAAGAAGATGTGGAGCCAGTTATTAGAAAATTAATACCTTCAGACATAATTGTGATTGACAATTATTTTAAAGCACCGGTGAGTAGTGAGTTGTGTGTGTTTTTAATTCGTTGAAGTCTATTATCCTATTTTCGTGGAAGAAAAACACTCTATTTTTGTCTTTCCCATCTCAAAAATGGCAAAGGGGGATTTTGAAAAACAAATAATTTAGTCCCGAACCATACCAATACGATTTGTTGCTTTAGATAATGGATTTCTCGCCTAGGAAGTACGTCGTTGCGATTTATCTTAGCGCAGTTTTCTTGAAATTAATTGTTTGTTATTGCGAAGTTATGAACCCAAATGGGCTACAAATTTCCTAAGAAACAGATACATTTGAAATGAATCCGTTTCACCAGTATTGCTTTTAGAGTTTAGAAAACATTTAGAGACACTGAAAGACACAGCACATTACAATCTTTAGACCATTTAAGCTAACTCTTATACTGTAACTCTGAGAGCATGAGTGTGGAGTATTAAATTAATGCTGCGTGTTAAATTTAGTGCTTTGAATCATCGTAAGTTCAGACAAAAAATCGACTGCGTAAATCCAATCTGTGTTCGCGGTACAGCTGGAGAAGACAGTGAACACTTTTCCTGCACTGCCCACAGTTCATTGCATTGTGCCAAAATCTCATTAGTCAACTGTTGATGGCATCTATCCAAAAACATTGCAATTCGTTATTATAAGGGAACCACAAAATAAGCACATCTACAAATAGCGTTATTTTTTAGAAGTCACAATTTCTTTTATCAAAATGTTTGAACGATTTTCTTGATCATGTGGCTATAACAACAGCCTAACAGCTCGTGTTAAATTTTTTATTTTTTCTACGATATTTAATTGGTTTTCTTTGAACACTGTGTGTGGCACTTGTAGCGAGAAATTGAATTTTCGCTCAATTTCATTGGTTAATGCATGGATTTTGGCCTGGAAGATCGATATCGATGGGCTGGAAGGTGGGATAATTTCCTCCATATAAACAGGCCCCTAGAACACCAGTTGAAGGTGTCATAAGCAACAATTTGAAAACGGTGTTCGTGGATTCTATTGATAGTATCCATCGTCAAAGGACGTTTCAACCACTCCGTGCTTATGATATCCCTGAAAAGATTGTAAAAGCAATAAAACTTATGTACAAAAACACCCGTACTACAGTAATCACGCCTGGTGGAGACACCAACTACTTTTAAATACAGGCCGGCATACTTCAGGGTGACACGCGTTAGCACCATACACGTTTGCCATAGTAATGGATTATATTATGAGAAAAGCAATTACATGAGGAGATTGGTTTCAAGCTAGACAAGAAGAAATAAGCGGAAAACCCAGCTATCATCACGGACACAATGACATAATGATTTTGCCGATGACATAGCACTCATAACCAAGAGAAGTTGTAGAGATATTGAAGATGTTTCATTTATATAAGTTTGAGTCTTTATTTTCATCAAATATTTCTATGGGGACCATTATGGAATCAAAGTCTTTCGACCTTATAGTGCTATCCCTGCCACTCTAGTAGAGATACGTAATTTTTAAAATATTATTTTATGCATTTTCTATTTTTATTAGTTTAAGTATTATTTTTATCGCAAAATTGTAAATATTCTTATTTTTAAATTAAGCCATTTCAGAATTGTAAATTTTTAATTTAAAGTGGCAATAAATACTTACTTACCTACTTAAGAGATTGAGTCTAAAAAAGTAGGATTACGTCTCAGTGCAAAAAATACGAAGTATAACACCAATATTAGCTACGTAAGACAAATTCAACCAGGGTGTGACAACACCAATATTAGCTTAGAATGGAAAGAACTTCAAGACTGTTCACAATTTTAAATATTTTGGAGGATGGATGAGTACTTCGTACAATGATTTTGAAATCAGGAAAGCGTTGTCATGGGCAGCCTGCCACAAAATGTCGAAAATTTGGAAATCTAACTTGAAAAGAAAAATTAAAAAGATCTTACTCTTAGCAACAATAGAATCCGCCTTGATATATAACCCTTGCACTGCAAATGTCACAGTACATAGTGTAGTCAACATTGTTTTCATTATATTTATGTTTGTAAAAAACCAATATGTTTTTCGTGATTTTAGCGTGATTTTTGTGATTTTAGCGTGGTAGATACGACCTTCTTGGTGCACCTGCTGATTACCCTGTCCCAGAATATCGATACACGCTGAGAGAGATGTCAGTTGTATGGCAAATGTATGGCGGAAAAGATTTTCAAATACCAGATCTTAACTCAACCAGTCCAATGCCAGGGTATGTTTTGGTTTATCGACCGGTTTCATTTCCCGTTATTGGCTTATTTGATTCGCTGCCATCTTTTTTATTACTTTTGCATTTGTATAAATTCAAATTGCATTACTTCGTGGTTTCATTTACCTTGTAACCTAATTCATTAAAGAATTATAAAAATTAATTTAAAATGCTCAACCAAATTTACTAAAAAGTTCTTCGCAACTTTTTATTTGGCAAGGAGTAATTTAATTTTTAATTTTTAAATACTCAAACTAATTAAATTCTTTTAATGAACTCATATTAAAGCGTCTAAAAGAAATTTGTTTTCATTTACCCTATAACAATTTAACGTTTAGCGGCACTCATCAATTGGCTTTATAGAAATTTCCGGAGACTTCAGACGTTCGGGTGGGAGTGTGCCACTGAGATTATTATTGTTGTGTTTTCATTCCAAAACACCCAACGTTAAGAACAATTTTTAATATCTAGCCTAACATTAAGGCATTTTTGCTAAATATCATACCCATCTTTAGAGAATTTACTGCCATCAATATCGGCGGCAATTACCCGTGCTCATATAGTAGGGTGTATACCCAGGAGTATACTTTAAAAATGCAACACACCAAATGATGTAATATGTAACTCAATATTTCGAGGCTTTATGCCCTTTGTTTTGTTTATTTAGGAGCTCATCAGTGGCTTGTTCATATTCACCAAAAAAGTCATCAAAAACACAAAAGCTAACAAGAAAATACAAGGACAAAAAGGTAACTGAAAGAGATCATGGTTATGGAAAAGGAAGGCACCAAGGAGGACTAGGACGAGATCATAAAACATTGATGGAATTGCATTTGAACAAGGTAATATATGTTTATCTACAAAGGGCCACAAAGGTATTTTGTTCTTCGCGCACTGCAGTTAAGCCTGGTCATGCTATTAGATTTATTGTGATCATGCTATTAGCATTTCTATTGTACAGAATATGTATATATTTAATTTATTTTCTATATGTATATTACTTGTTACTTCTAAGGATATTCACACAAAGAACGAAATAGTTTTACTATTATGCTATGCTATTATTTGATTTATTAGCAAAGTGCTATTATTAAATTAGCAAAATGCTATTATTATATTTTTTATAGGTACATATATTATATTACTTGTTACTTCTAAAGATATTCACACAAAGAACGAAATAGTTTTACTATTATGCTATGCTATTATCATAGTTATTAGCAAAGTGCTGTTATTAAATTAGCAAAATGCTATTATTTTTTCTATAGGTACATATATTATATTACTTGTTACTTCTAAAGATATTAACACAAAAAACGAAATAGTTTTGCACTTACAATCATTAATCATACGTACAAATGGGCTGCTAGTTTTTTCTTTACACCTAATTTCTTCACATACTAAATATTAGTTGATGTTCACATATTAAATTGGTTTCCCTATGTTTACATATCATATATATTTTCCTGTAGATAATCTAATTTTCCTACTCGTCAAAGGGTACAGTCCGAAAATTTGTCAATATTTTAGGTTTTTCTTTAATTTATTTCCGATTAAGACTTGAATCCTATGTAAGTTTTGTTGTGCAGGTGGTAGCACATAAAAATATTAAACGTTAAAATATTTGAAATTAATATAAAATTCTACCTGCATTTACCTCCTGAAAATATGACGTCTTACGTTGTTTGTCAATGGGCTATATGGCCCTTCCCGGGGTGAAAGCGTTAAGGTATTTAGAATTTTAAGTGAGCCAAAAATATATACGTTTTTTGCATTTGTTTATGAAATTTATTTTATTATTGTTTCTATTATATCAATACATACTGTATATTTGACATTTTGAGAGCGGTGGCAAAAAAAATAAAAACACTTGCTCATTGAAGCGTGAAGTTTTTATTTATATGCCTCCACTCTTATGATATCAAATACATAAAGTAAATCTTTATTATTTCTATATAAGTAGTATATATGTATTCATTTTAGATTCGATTCCAGCATGAAATTTATCCCCAAGACTCTGATAAAATCTCAAGAGATGTTCTTCTTATCTACGAAGTGGAGATGAGGGATAGATTGGCCACATCACAAATCAACAAATTTCTCTATCGGTTTTCATCAGAATCACTGCCATTAAAATCAAGTGCAAACATGGTAGACCGTCTTTAGTAATTTTCTCCCTTAATTTGTTTCTGGAACATGTTATTTTATGTACTATTACACTTCAATCTGATCGTTTTCCTTCTGGCTTTGTGCAAATGGTCGCACTTTCATGGGTTAGCACTAACTAACCAGGGTGTAATTTTAACGCAGATGAACGTAAATATAAACGACATAGGCAGTCCAAGAAACCTATGCACTAATTTCCTTGTTCCTGGTTGCGAAGTCCAGACTAGACTTTCTTGGGCTAGCACTGACCAGAGCGATATTTTAAGGCAGAACACAAATAGTCCAGAAATGAATGATTACGTGGATGAATGAAATTCCGTTCATAAAATGCAAAGTTCTTTTTTTTCTACTTTTACTAAGGTTTGTAATTTTTACGTTTATGCTCATTGTAGTTGCCATGTTGCGTTTTGTTTAAGGTATGAAAAGGCATATAGTTAACCTTTCAAACCTTCTTAACTCTGAAACTCTTAACTTTTCTGAACTCGAACTGTTTTGTATATTTGACTTGATAACTGGTCAAGCCCGACGCACCGTTTTTTTCTGCTTCAATATTTATGTAACTTTACATTTGTAACATTATATTTTATTATCAAATGTTTTTTTTTTATCCCTTACGAGCTTCCAGTTTTGATCTATCTTTAGTTGTTTCAACACATTTTAAACACATTTCAATTTTCCCTTTGGGATTTCGAGATTCGAGCGAACTTTTACTTCGAGATTCGAGCGAGCTTTGAGAGTTCGAGCTGGCCTCAACTATACTGTGTTTTTAATCAATTCCCCGCAAATCCAACTTTACACGATCTGTTTTGTATATTCCCTGAGAGCTTCCAGCGTTGATTTAGTTTCTTTTATCTAAAAAATTGTCAGACTTTTTGAGATTTCGAGATAGCAGCAGTTCAACTGTACTCCAACAACCCTTTCACTCCTTGAAATGAAAAATGAATGTGGCGAAAACTCAAAAGTTCTCAATTTAATTATGTTGTTTGTGTTTCAAGGTATCAATGAAGATTCTACTCACAAAACCAGAAGATGGAGTGAAAAATAAGGAAGGAACAGTGAGAGTATCCGTTCAACCAATCAGACTAAACATTGATCAAGATGCTTTATTTTTTATGATGAATTTCTTCATGGAAATTTCTGATGACAATTCTCCAAAGAATACGAACCAGATTCCTGAAGGTTAGTGTGGTTAAATCTGCTTAGAATGCGAGATGTTTTTTTTTATTTATAACATGGTCGTAATATCAATGTTTACCTTGACTCTTTATTGTATTTTTATTGTTCTCTTTTTTTCTTTCGTTTGTGCGCCGTTTGTCTGACACTGGTTTTTCATTCGAAATTTCGTTCTTATTTTCCTGAGGCCCCTCCTCAGATGGTATTGTCCTCCGCAATAACATATACGAAATAGACTTGGAGCAAATTTACCGTTTGCTTGTTTTTCATTCGAGACTTTGCCGTTGTTAATGTTGTTATTCGTCGACAACGTAGCGCTTGGCTATGTTGTTTATAATAATTAATTGATTATTATAAACAACATAGTCGACCGTTACGTTATCGATGAACAAAAGCAACAACAACGGCAAAGTCTCAAATGAAAACAGTGTCAGACAAACGAAAAAACAAGAGAACAATAAAAACACAACAAAGAGTCAAGGTAAAATGTTCAGCTCATCCATAGATTGGGCATATATTTTTTCAACTTGTTGTAAATGATAACTTCTCCCACATTTATTCATCTTTTTGTCTGGTGAAGAGGAGACAACTGTAGTTATATTTCCTCGCAGCTTCTGAAGCTGATATTATCGGTTACATTTTTGCGGTTTCACAAAGTTTTATTCAAGCTAATCAGACAGAGCAAATCTTAAAATACGGTAGATCCCCGCTATTAAGGAACTTGATATTTTGCATTAGCCTCATTGTTTATCAAAACATTATATTGTCCTTATATTGTTTTCCTTAAGATTTTGAGCCTCAGTTTCTTAATATGCAGTATAATTTACTCTACTCCTCTGTAAATGCTGCGACGCAAGCTTCTTTTTGGGAGCAAACTTTTGAAAATTATTTTCTGAGTCTAAATGCCTTTAACGTTTGGATAGTTTTATTAGAATTTTAGCTATCGTAACAGAAATCAATTGGACGTAAACTATTTTATTTTATTTGTTTGGGGAAAATATTACCCAACGATCTGAGCTTGACCCAGCTATCATCAAACTTCGAAGCTTAAATGAATAAGATTTTGTTATTGAACACTAAATTTTGTACAACTCCTGGTTCCAAGAGATTTAGTGCAAGTCCTTAATGCTTTTGAAGATACTTTGTAGGGCTATTTATATACAATTTATTGAATATCTATTTCTTAGGGCGACCAGCAAGGAAAGAAAGATTGCCTTCTTCTTCGCCACCAAATAACGAAATTTCCGTCGAAGAATTACACCTTTGTGAAGACCATTTCACATTGGCTGCAAATCAGATTGCCGAGATTCCTGTCAGAGAATCTTTTTCGCAAGAAGAATCGGCCATATTTTTCCGATCTGTCGTCTTTTCGCCAGAAGTTCCGATTCGGCTGGATTATCAAGGAAAATCTGTCAATATGGATCAGGTATTTTTTAGCCCAATGAGTATATAAGTTTATTATTTGTATTCAATGTTGTTTTTTTCTGCGCAGCAAATGCGAATCAATAAATGGGGCTACAACAAAATTTGTATACGGTCCACTGTCTTATTCATTTCAGGGAACTTTTGCTGGACTTTTAATCGGCCTTGCGCAGTTAAACTGCTCTGAAATAAAGCTAAAAAGGCTCTGTTGCAGAAGTGGACTTCTCGGAACAGACAAGTTGCTCGCATATGCTTTGAATGAATGGTTGATGGATATTCGGCGGAATCAAATACCTGGAATACTGGGAGGTGTTGGACCGGCGTATAGTTTTGTGCAGCTGTACCAAGGAGTCAAGGATTTATTCTGGTTACCGGTACAGCAATACAGGCAGGATGGTCGGTTGGTTCGTGGGTTACAAAAGGGAGCTCATTCGTTTAGTACATCCACGGCGATGGCAATATTAGAAATTTCAAATAGGATAGTGCAGACTGTCCAGGTGGGTGACGATTTTTTTTACATTACTCGTGATAATATTTCTCGAACTTACCCTTGAGTGCCTAATTGCCGGGAGGGGGGTTTGTTGGAAATAGTGAATATTCGAGATAACAGGCAGTCGATATTGCGGATGTGGACTGTAGTTCTGACTTAAAAGTGAGTATACGGCGTTATTGGTTTGGAATGCAGATCAGCATTCCAAACTGGGCGTAATTTTTAAACGTTTTAAGAAATGGAGCTGTGGAAAAAACATGCCTTTTAGATATTTGAAAACACCCAGGTTGATGCTATTTCCAGAAGCAGCAATGAAATGACCATCAACTTTTAATGCTTTTTTCCCGATACCGTGAAGATTTTCTAATTAATTATTTTGGGTATTTCAATATTAAATAAGAGAGAGGGCTTTGAGCCTAATAATAAAAAGGAAGCCTCTACCCTTTTGGGCTTTCCCTTGAAGTCATCTCTAGTTTCAAGAACACTTCAAGGATACCTCCATAAGTTACTAATGCAAGCATGGCCTAGTGGTTAAGGCGCCGGACTCATGATCGCAAGGTCCTGGGTTCGAGTCCCACCAAGGTTATACTAGCTGCGAAGGTGTGAGGAGAGCTGCTAACTCTCTGTAATTCCAGGCAAAAGGAATCACGAGGCGTGGTCACATCGAGAGGAAGGACCGGGGTCGCCCTGCTGGGCCCCCTGCGCCAAGCGCAGAAACCCATACCTTGCGAGAATAGCAAATGTATGTGCCTGAAACTATATGACCCGTGTCCCCTGCTGAAAACAAGTCATCTCGAGACTTTCGCTGGCTAGGCACGTTAAATCCGATAACTCAACTCAACTCACTGGGATTTAAAGCAAGCTGCCCTATTTATATTACTGCTGACTTTTAGTTAAGGGTTCCCTTTGCAACATTAACTCAAACGCACTAACGACAATTACTCGGTTCATGGAATGTGACATGACCTAAGTAGAACAATTTTTTATTGAACCACAAAGTATGCTTTTGTATTTCTTTTTGAAAACAGATCTTTCTGAGGTTGTTAAATCTACCACAAAAGTTCTGTTTGCTTTAAAATGTATATACAATGTGTATGTTGCATGAAATTTACAATACCTACTGTACAATATCACCACAGCAAGTTTGTCTTTTAAAGGCACATTTTGAAAATATACCGGGTGCGCCAAAAAACGGAACATTTTTGACGAGTTACCAAAAATTGTGTACTGCACGGGTTACAATGATTACAGTTGATATTCACGTCAAATGGACTAAACTAGTTAAGAATGATTTTTGGCGATTTTTTTCCGATGCTTGTGCTTGCATTACAAACCATTTTCCAAAAGCTTCGACCTCACTAAAGCTCAAAAACAGTGAAAAACGTTAATCAAATTTCTAAAGCTTAAACGAAAGGCTGGGTATTTTCAAAAAGTACAGTACTTTGGAGTGCCGTCAGAAGTTGACGCAGATTTGGGGGGTTATTGTTCTCAGGACAATAAAAACAAAGGTTTAATTATAAAATTATAACAGACAGCCACTGTTTTCATAATCCTTCTTGGGGGGTTGTATCCCACAAGGTCCCCCTAGTTCCGACGGTACTGGTTGCTTGTACGTTGTTATATTGAATAATAATGTACATTTTTATTTAATGTTCATAGTTTGCTGCAGAAACTGCGTACGACATGGTGACTCCAAGTAATGCAGTCACTGGTGAAGCAATTAAACGTCAATCTACTACGAGTAAGGCCGACCAACCTGTGGATCTGCGAGAGGGTGTCACGAATGCATATAATGTGCTTTCTGAGGTGAGTGCTCTGGTAATTTATGATAATTATACTTTCCTTACTGTTCTGAGCAAACCCTAGACTTGCCCCAAGTCTATTTCATGCCAAATCACAAATTTTTATTTCGTACCCAATATATCGAGGGAATGCCATTTGGGCCTATTTACCTTTTTCGCTGCTGAAACGTTCTTAATTTGAATATTAGATTGATGGCTTAGCTTGTGATGAAATTTAGACTTTAAAAAGTGTTCAAATAGTTTCAAAGAATTATTGAATAATTTTAAGTGAATAAATTTCCCTGGCCTAAAGTTTGATCATAATCAGAAAGCGAAGCAAACTTTTGATTCTTACCACCAAACGATTTCTGTTTGGCAGAAAATCATTATTGATCTCAAGTTCAGTAATTTGGAAAGGCGGGAGAAGTCTTTGAGTGTTAGTTATGAAAGTTTGTTTGTTAGTTATTCGCTCATTTAATTTTGATTTTTCTGCAAAGTGGGGTAATTTGGGTCTATTGAGGCCTTCCTAAATTCATTTCAAATTAAAACTCTTAGATTGAAACAAAAATGAAAATAATATTGCAAATGAATATTTCCAGGGGGCAGTACCACCTGACTTGGGTAGGGGGCGTGTCCTATATTTTTGGGTTTGACATTTCGATTCGATAACGTGTTTTTAGGTCGGAAAAATTTCATCAAATTATTTTGGCTCTAAAAATTTTAAATCTTATATTTCTGGGTAAAATATTAAGAACGAGTATTGAAATGTTATAAAAATATGTTAACATCTATTAAATAACATTTAATTGGAATTAAGGTCTCGAAGGAGTCGATTCGTTCATTATTTTTCTTTGGATGTTATTAAATGACAATTTGTCCTACAATGATTGCAATGTATCGGCTTAAATGCCCATAAAAACTTTTCATTCCAGGTGTTACGCTTCATGGCATTTCAAGTTCCACAAAATAGCCATTTCCATTACTACAGTATTTTAAAAGTAACCGGGTTCGATCACTTATTTCAACCACAAACAACAGAGACCACCAATAATAAGATCACCGAAATCGTTCACCCTCCCTCCCTCCTCTTTCTGTTGGTTTTTGTTTTTATTGGTTGTTTTGTTATTGTTTTTCGGTCTTCTCAGCATTTGCTACTGAGACAATGTGATCGGGATTTCGTAATTGCATGGAGGCATGTTGCGTCCCAGGATTATGATTAATTTATAGGGTTACATTTTAGTGACTTACCTCTCAGCGTACTCAGGTAAAGGTTTCCAGGCCGCCGCCACACGACTGCCCATCTTTTCCTGAGAAAAATATTTATAGGCTGCAAAATTACATTTTAACTATAATACTATTATATTTTTGGGTTTGCGTTTCCGTTCCATTATTGACAGCTTAAGTTTTCCTCGGACACGCTCGCCACCCGAGTAAGATGGCACTGCCCTCCCTGAGACAATATTAGCTTTCAAGAATTTGGCCTAATCATTGCCATGGCTTATAGGTATTGCTTTTTATTGATCTTTATGCTCTTTGAAAGGTTGCCTAATGATAGTTGATAACCATGTTTTAAGTTTGTATTTTTGATCGTATGCATCGTACTGCAAACTCAGAACATGGTTATCAACTATTATTAGGCAACCTTTCAAAGAGCATAAAGATTGATTCTCTGTGCACGTGTTCCAACCTTTGGCTCTGAAACTTTTAAATAACTTAAAAATCATCATTAAAAATACTATATACAAACAATGTCACTTGTGCACTAATACCATGATATCATGTGCTGCTGTTTTATTCCACTGAGGTTTAGATTTTAAAATTTCTTTTTTATTCTATTCAAAGGGTATATCAAAAACTGCGAATGCAATTGTCAAAGTTGCTGTGGAGGAGCATGAAAACAAAGGTGTAACTGGTGCTGTTGGCGGAGTTTTAAGACAGATACCTCCGTCTATGATGCAACCATTCATTCTCGCTACAGAGGCAACTTCGAACATTTTAGGAGGGGCACGTAATCAGTTATCACCCGATGCCAGGGTAGAGGCGAAAAAGAAGTGGAAACCAAATCAAAAGTGAATGTGTTGCTAAATTATATTATAGCTGTAGACCCCGTTTGTGAACCATGACATAAAATGCACTTTTCGTGCATATCAAACTTTTAAAAGCCATTTTTCGATTGCAAATTTTCAAAAGAACGATAAATTGTCATATTGCCTGTGTGTGCAATGCGACAATGCCTGATGTAAACATTGCTTTCAAGTACACGTTTTTCATAAGGGACTCCAAACTTAGATTTGGGTAAATTATTTTGGTATCTCAGAAAGTATTTACATTATAAATAGAAATCTAGTTTAAAGATGTTTAGAGCATGCCTTGAAAAAAATAATTTTTAAAGGTGTTTTAGAAGAGCAGAGGAGCACAAAATTCGCAAAATTCATGAAAATATAGAAACTTCCAGCCACAACTTGAAGCTAAGGGTCCTCATAAAAAATATTTTAGCATCTTGTGTCATGAATTTATTAGGAGTCCGTCAGTTAAATAAATAAATTAATGAATATAAAATATGTGTATAGTTTTGGTTACAGAAAACATTCATCTGTTTCAAATTGTGTTATCCAAATTGTGTGTTTTTTATTTCTTTGGTAGAAAAAGTGTCGAGAAATACGACTATCGACATCGTTTTCCGATAAAACAAAGATTTTTGCTAAAATTCCTCTCTTAAAGGACGAACCGAAAGTCGGAAATTCCCGAGCGTGAAGTAATTTTATCCAAGAATTTGAAAGAAGCGTTTACCCGTCTTACCCTTTACCACATTTTAGGAATTTTAAAACTTATTTTAGATTTCAAATTTTATTTGGGAAATAACCACGGCAAATTTTTTGAGAGTTTTGTTTGCAAGGACCAAAATTTCATGCTTTCTATGCTATAGCCCGATAGTGTATTGTTCCATTGTCCGCACAAAAAATTCATGTACCAGCAGGTAGTGCAAATTTTGAAATGTCACGAAAACTGCATACAAAGTCCTCACAAAAACTGCATACAAAGTCCTCATAAAAAATTGCGCGCAAAAATGCATTTTCATGCAAATTAGATAACAATTATGTGTCATCGTTAAAAGAATAATTATAACCATGTGAAGATGCTCTCATGACAACATATAACATCTGTAGGAATATTTTAAAAATGATAAACAATACGCCATGCAGCAATGTTACACAACACGCCATGCAAGAAGAATGGGTTTTTCGAAGAATGGATTCACACATTTAACCTTCCGTACCTCTCTACCAAACAAAAACCTTTTCGTTTGGCAAGATAATTTAGCCACCTTTGGTGACGATAATTCTAATTCAACTATATAAAGCAAAGTCATTAGAGGCTATTGTTGACGCAAATCTTAAATAGGAAAAGCATTATAGATAAGATTAAAGATAAAATCTGTGGAGGACTTTCGTCATTAAGGGAACCATAGTCAATATAAAATTATTATATTGACTTTTTTTATTGACTATGAATGAATGCCCTTCCTCGATTAATGTTTTTCGTACAACATGATCTTTACCGTGTCCTATGTCCTATCTCGTGAAACAGTTGTGCCTTCGCTGCGAGACCAAAGGCAAACACTCTAGATATTTTTGCTCGGATAATGGTCACAACAGCCCCTGTGGATGCTAAAGCCCGACAAAATGTCTTGACAAACAATGATCTGTCTACTGAAGTGCACACAACAGCAACCAAAGAAATTGATCTGTACTGTCACTCGTAATATTATCTGTACTGTCACTCGTTCCACCCGTACCAGCTAAAACAATCAGCTAAAATCATTTGAATTTCGTATGTATTATATTTCAGATGCAGCACTATATTCTCGTGTGAAAGTTAACTTCCTAGGACCTACCATTCCCACGCTCCCCCTTTTAGAGATTCTACAGATTTCCCGTTCTCCGTTCCCCTCTTTAAAGATAGTAGCCCCCTTCTTGTTAGTAGTCTGTGTTGGTGCGACTCGACAGGTTTTTTTTCG
>JAYJMH010023582.1:0-18847 GCA_036873815.1 Phacellophora camtschatica
CATGTATTACATGTAATACATGTACGACATTTCATAATGGAAAATACCTTGTGAACAAACACTTTTTGTTTCTATAAACTTCTAATACATACAGTAAGAATCAAGTGAAGCATGTAAAATCCGCATAAAAGAACATTATGTTTTGAATGTGAGCTTAACAAAGGTTCTTAATTTTGGGGCATATAAAATTTCAAAATGCTCTATGAAGCAGATCAGCCAACTCGCAAGGTGTAGAAACTAGATTATTTAAAGTCCCATATTGACTTTTAAAATACTCTTTTATCTAGTTTATTTAAAATTACAGAATTTTCAGAAATTTATGGTGAAAATCTTCGGGTGAAAGTTCTTAAGAGTTATGTTCAGGATGGCCTAGTTGGGTAAGGTGCCTGACTCACAATCGTAAGGTCGTGGGTTTGAATCCCACCAAGGTCATACTTGCTGCGAAAGTGTGAAGAGAGCTGCCAACTCTCTGTAATTCCAGGCGAAAAGGAATCACAAGGTGTGGTCACACCAAGAGAAAGGACCGGGATGTATATACAGACATGTATCTATATGTATCACAAACAAAAATGCATACAAATAACCTCAACTTGGGCAGAATGCCAAAATTCATTCTGAAATGCTCACCTGCATCATAGTGACAGTTGGATCGATTTTCGGTGGTAATGGGATATGAATTTGATATTTATTCCTATCAACGCCGACTCTCATGCCTTCTTCTATATCAGTAGGAGCAACTTGTTCTCCCAGATCAACAACAAACTTAGCAAACTGTTTCACGTTGATGATATACTTTGGATCATCAGAATCTGCATTTATAATTTTTGTGCATCTAGCAACCTGTCAAAAGAAGGTTGTTAGAAAAAGTCAAGCTTTATGATATTAGGCGCTTGATTACTAAGCGTGAGTGTCTCTGCACTCTTATATATGTCCCAAAGATCTTGTGTGATAGAGCATCTCTGCATTGTACACCTGCATTGATAATTTTGTATTGTGATATATTATTAGCTCTTAGCACTTATCACTATATCACAACATATCTTCAATCAGTTCATTCATTCTTTATATTCCACTACATACAATTATATGAAAAATTAAATCACACTATTACACAAAATTACACTACAATACATACGGGCACACTATAAATCACATAATAATACATTACATAAAAAAGAATAAAAATAAATTGTATGTAGGGGAATAACTAAGGAGGAGCTTCCTCAGAAAGTAAAATCATAAGGACATAAGTTTAATCTCTACAGGAAAAAGTCAGTAGACTCTCAAATATCCCAATAGTTTTAAATATTTGGGAAAGCGAATCTTAAGGTTAAAAATTGAAGAAAATACTATTTATATTAACCTTGTGTTATTCAGTAATAACTGTCTGTGCTTCACATAAAAATTGATTCTTTGCAAAAGCAGCAATGATCAATCAACATACAAATCCAATTCAATTCTTTTCATAAAATACCATCTAAAATACATGTTACAAAAGCAATATTTCTATGCAACCCAAGGAAAGCAGAGCTTGATAAACCTATTGGTAAAAAGTTATACAAGGAGGATAAAATTACAGAGATCTACAATTTTACATGATATAATGTGTTAATAGCACAAATAATATGTAAACAAAATAAATATGTCATATGAAAATATCACAAATGATGTTTACCTGCAATGGTTGATCAGAATGTAGAGTTTGTTTATCCGCTGCCAAGTCCCATAATGCTGGTGCAGCAAGACCTGTATCTGATTCTTTGATACCTGAAATAAGACACAAAGTTTCTTCTTGTAAAATAGATTGAGAGAAATCAAGATAAATGGATTTGAGATTCCAATGCTTTGTGGTATTTCATAATTTCAATGGAAGATGACAAGAATCATATGACAATCTCAGCATTTCTAAAATCATTCTAATAAAAGTAAAAGTAATATTTTTAGAATCTAATGTTACAGATATTATACCTGTGAGTTCGTCAACTTTTTTCGTGATTGATGAGATGTCGTCTTCAACTTTTTTAATTGATTTACTATATGATCCTGCTCCCTGTAAAAGATATATTCAAAGCATATAATATCTGTTATAGACAGAAAATAGTTATGTTTAAAAAAAAATATTTTTTATTTGTTTTGCGGCCTATAAAAAAGTTGTTGCTTCAAACTTAAATTTCAGTGAAAGTTTGAACATGATAGGTTGTTTTAAAGCCCAATTATTGTAGTTTATACAACATATCGATTGAATACTTGTGAGTTTGTTTTGGTGTGGAGTATTTTCTTCATGCACAGGCCTATTGTACCTTTGCTGTCACAAGTATTAAATTGGTACATTGTACAAACCACATTTTAATCATGTTTTAAAACCAATAGTTTAAAATGCTGCACAAATAACAGTAAAAGATATTTTTCAACTTCAGAAGCAAGGTTTTCCTAAGACCCAAACAAATTAGCAAGTGAGCACAAATAATTTCATTTTGTTCCTAACTATTTTTTAAATACTTTCCAGTTTGAAGTAATAATACCTTCTCCCAGAAGAGCAAAAATTAAAAGCAACAGTTAACACAAGAATAAGGTATGCCTAGCAACTTTCTGTCATTGGAAAAATATTTTATACTAATTATGATAATTTGCCAGTCTTCAGAGCAGGTTCAAAATTTCCAACCATAACTAATTTTTAAGCCATCTAGCATCATAATTTGATTCTCAAAACTTTGATACTTACATAAGTCTTCAGAACAGCAATATCACCTTCGTCAAGTGCTATAAAAACAATTACATTTAATCAATAAAAATATTTTCATATAGGTATTTTCTTTGTAAGAAACACCAAGAAACCATATTTCCAGAATTTCTGGGATATTTCAACACATGATACTGTTCCTCAAGAAGGAAAATATGTTTGCTTATCGTTTGTGATGATTGCTTTAAATATTTTTTGTGTTGCATTGCCGAGCTGGCTTCAGTGTGCATTCCATAAATTTTGCCTGCCACATGTATCCTTTAATAATTATTTTCAGTTTTGTGTGCCACCGCACCAAAATGAATGAGATGAGTAAGGGCAAATGATACTTCAAATCTTGTTTCAATGGATTTTTACTCCAGCAGATTCCCGCAAGCTATATGAAACTGCATACATTTTATGTCAAAAGGGAACTTTCCATCACTATCAAGAATAAAGCATCATGCTTCTTTCAACCACCACAACATTTTCGTTTTAATTTTTTTGAAATTTAAAAGTGATTTGTAATTAACTTTGATTTTTAGGGCCAAGCATGCCATGGCTTACGTTGTCATCCTAGGCCTATTATTAGGCTATTTCTATCAAATTTTCTAAATTAAAAACTCCAAAAACTCTTTTTCACAACACAGGACGACCAGTGTCAGCAAAAAGTTTGCCTTTCTTTCGCGGACACACACTCACACAGAAAATGAGTGACATTTTCATACCTTGAATTTTTTCTTCTTTCTCATCTCCTCCTTTCTTTACCTTTCTTTGATCTGTTCCCAAATGGTCAGGCATTTTGTGCTTCTTTTTACTATATGATACGGCTCTTTTCAATCTTTCTTAGCTTTGCTGGTTTTATTTTCTCTCCTGTTTGTCTGTGATTTTTAAGTAGGCCGAATGCGGAGGATAAAACCTCAGAATCAAATTCGCCTCTTACACGCGAGAACCTCGCTTCACTGTCTCCTTGGAAACAGAAAATTGTTTTATTTACAGTTGCTATGGAAATTGCAAAAATGGCAATATCACCACAAAACGTCAAGAATCTTTTTCCTCTTCAAATTTCAAGAGAGGTTTACCAGAAACAAGCATAATGGAAGTTAGCAACGTGGGTAAGTGGCATCTACCTGGCTGGCGAATAGAACAGAGATACGAAAATCGCGTTCTTATAGGAAACTGGAACGAAGAAAAACGTCAGGTTGGTATAGTAAATATTGTAAAAAATTCAAATACGGTGCGAGCGAAATATGGCGAAGCGAAAAAACAAAAGGGCCTATTTTTAGCCTGAGCAAAAAACGTCAGCTTCTCCTCTTTTCCATTTGTTTGATGTTAAAGCCTTGATGTACTCTTCTCATTTCCCATTTATTAGGCCTAAAAAACACATTTTCTTTGTTGATTTGAGTTGAGTGATCTACCTTTTACCACCTGATTTAAAAAGCTGTAAAACTATGATAAAAGGTAAAAAACCGGAGTAATTTGTATCATATGGGATATGGTTTTGAGACTAGGCTTGCAACATATTGGCAGGTTTATCGACATAAAACCTAAAAGTTTAACTGACTTTAAAGCAATTTTTAAAATTTATTGGGGGGGGGGGTAGGTTAACACCCTTTGAAATGCCCACTACTGTCCAATGAAAATAACCTGGGTGCATTCCAAAATTAGGCCCAAAGATTTTTGGCATGGATAGAAGTTTTCTTGGCATACACTGGCACAAACATTTGATGAAAACAATATAAATTAATTTAAATTCAATTGAAATGAACAGATCAATTGTTTTCTGGCATTAAAAAGATTCTTATTGGTGTGGCCTTTGGCGTGGAGTTTACATGGAATGCGCCCTGGGAAAATAAGAGGAAATAAAAATATCTTGAGGTGATAAAAATGCTAGATTTTTCCCTAATTAGTAAGGAGAATAAGAGGTGATAAAAATGCTAGATTTTTTCCCAAATTAGCCCAGTTTACCCAATTTTAAATTAATTTTTGAAATAAATAGTCTGGCTGGTTTAAGGGGTGAATTAATTCCAGAAAAGTAAACTGTGCTCAAAATTTGTAAAGTAAAAATGAATTCATGGCACAACAACAAACAAAAACAATAATGATTAAAAAACAGATTGCACTCCCATCCAAGAAGATGCAAAACCTGTTTGTTTTTATTACAGTTCCTGCCACATGATAAATCTATTGGGAAGTATCTTTTGAAATTAAGTTGTATTTTTGGTTTCCCAAAAGCATTACAGAGAACTGTGTTTGTACAAAAGAAAATTTCTCAAAATATTAATTACACCATAGCAAAGGAGATTCAACCCCCAAGAAAGAAAACTCAACCCCCAATTGGTGAATGGTTGATAATGAGGACTATTCTTGTGAAGAAAACAACTGTTTTTATAATTTCTTTATGTTACCAATTAGGTGTCAATGTTTACTTTACTGCATTTTTTAATTGCTCTCTGGAGAAGGAATGGGCTATTGTTCAAGAAAATATCTTAGAAATTGTTTACAATAGTATTTAATTAGAAATTAAACATCAATTCCCAGTAACATGTTGGGATTTAATTTCAAATTAAAAATTACTTTTAGCATCATGTGGGACATCAAAGAGTTTTGTGGATTTTGAGAACAATCTTTTTTTATAAATTTAAATCAGAAATTACATGATAATCTGCAAAAAATACTGATTCATGCTGATAGCATCCTACTTTGTGATTGGTTATCTTACATCTGATCACATGAAATTATAATGTAAAAAAGACAAACCCTGCATGTTATCACATGGAAAGAACATTAGATCATTAGATTGTTCTTGTGTAAAAACTGCCTTTTATCATGACTCAGAATGCCTACTCTGTGTCAAAAATAAATTGTTAATATTTTATTTTCTGAATTTTTTTTATATTATATTCCAGTTCAAAAGAGGAAATTGGAAATCAAACAGCACACACAGAACAGATTTTGCGAAATATTCCAACTTTGTTCCTGATAACAAGAGTCGTCAATATGCAATTTTGAAAAACGATGTAAGCAAGATAATTATTTTTAGCAAGGGAAGTTTCTTGGGTGCAACAATATCATGTACTCTACATATTTTGTGTGACTTGTGTGGTACAAAGCAAAATTTCCCAAATTGATGAACTTTTGGGTGATTTCACTCCAAACAATTTCGTAGACCTTTCGAAATAATCCTTTTGTTTTGAAAAATCTCGTGAGGCAGTGAAATGGACTCTGGGGAACAAGTGAACTTCAAATTTTGTTGATAGGAACAGGGGAACATTCTTTATATTTTTAATGGGGATAATCAAGAGAACATTTACAGTGTTTTTAGAGTTTTGGGGAGCTGCCCAGACATAATTTAAGAAAATTTAAAAATGCCGTAAGGGAACTCAATTATGTGCAAATTTATCACGGAACTAGGAAACACACCCCCTGAGATGGGATGGGGGGCTTTCAAAGTACCGTTTTCTTATTATTTACCAACATTCAAATTAATTTAATCTGTTCCAATCCTTATGTTTTTAAGATAATGTACGTTTCTTTCATCAGGGACTGGACAAGAAGTTTTTATTCTCACACAGCAGCGCATGCAAAAACTATTCAAGCAATATGATATCTTGGTACGATCAACAATTTAATGGCCGCGAGCAAAAAGAAACCTCTTTGCCAACTCTTCGTGCATGGGATGGTCGCACTCTTGCATGGGCCCCTGAAAAATCAGACCATCCGCTACAAGGTACGTAATAGATGTTTAATTTCGTCATTATAATAACTTAATCATTCGGAAAATGCTGCCAATCTGCCATGTTATACTGGGTGGACCAAACAGGTCCGGGTTGCTGGGCAATTTTTCGAATTCTGCTAGTTGCTAGTCGTAAGATGCCTGAAAGATTAAATCAGATTTAGAGACAGCACCAGACATCACTCAAGCTTCTGCGGGGATTTGAAAATAAAACAAGTATAAAAATAGTGTTTTTCTTATGAATTGAAAGCGGTCCTGGAAATCGATCAGGCAGATGTGTAGTGTAAAAGCATGATAGTTTCATGGTTTCATTGGCTATTTACATAACATATATATATATAACGTAATAGTATTTTTGATTGTAATTTTAGCAGCAGAGGGCCCTTGCAAACAATTATCTTGCTGAAGAGTTAACTTGAAAATTAAATTGATATTTCTATTCCCATTATAGGCTCGCCTACGAATTTTGGTCTCCTTGAACAAAAAATAAAGCAATACGAAAAGGAAGGCGCAAAAGATGGACCTTACACGACAACATATTCGGGCTCATTCAAGAGCTTGCCGAAAGAAAGTTTCGTGACGAGGCATTTCTCTACACCTAAACGTTTATCGAGTCATTTCAGCCCTCATAACAACATTAACAAGAATCTCAATCTTAGAAACGTCACAATATGCACCGCGCAAGAGCATCCTCCAAACACCCTGTCGTTGGCAGTGGGATAACTCGGATTAATGGAACAAGGACCCAAGAAAGCTCCTTGTAATTTCTTTTGACTTTTTTATTATATGTATGAATTCATATGACCAATATTCTAAATTTAAACGATGTAAATAAAGCAGTGTTTTTATAAATCTAATACATGCAAATTTAATAGCAATATAATGTAACGTGTAATATGTCTAACGTGTTGTAGTAGTTGTTTTTATTATATATATATATATGTGAGTTTTGGGTAAGCGTGTCGTTTTTGTTACGATATAAAGATCCAAAGTTGTGTATGATGGACAGTACTATGAAATTGAGCTACAATAACCATTAGAAGTAACGAACAAAACGAAAAAAAACTTTTTCCGCGTTTTTTCGGTATTTGCTGCTTTGGTATTCGTTTCTTGTCGCTTGGGCTCCAAGCAGAAAAGTAGAGACCTGTTTTGTACGCAAAGTCGAAGGATTCTTCAGAACATATTCTATTACTGCTAATAGGCCCAAATAAAACATGACCACATATTTTATGCAATACGTAAAATCCGCCGAGCTGTATCATGGAGATTTATGAAATGTAATCTATCATGGTTAGTGTTTTGTCCATCGATTTTGGATGATAACAAATGTTGTATCATTTTGAAAAGTTTCAACACTGCAGAAAACTATTTTTAAGTTAGGTTAATAAAGATTTCTCCAATATGGTGTTAATTTTACTGAAATTAAAGGAAATAAATATGATGGTTCGTTGATCTTGCTTCGTTAGCTGCCACAACAAATCCTCACTTTGTTATTCTCCTTTAATTAACATCTGTTGTTTTCCTGCTATTCTCGTCAGAATTCGGGGTCCGGGTTTCTACAATACTTTAGTGCTAGAGTTATAAAGTTCCATTTTGCTTGTGAAATACTCTAATTGTACAACGGAAAATACAAAATTGCGTCAAAATCCATTTTTTTCTTTGTCGCTAGTGTGCTGAAGGAAGATGCTAAAATTATTCACAAAAACCATTCAAATGTATCACCTATCTTCAAAGGGTACCGTAGTATCACCTATCTATGGTAACATATAGCCTATCTATGGGGTACCATAGTACCATCAGGAATATTAGTCGTACCGTTGAAAGTTGAATTTAATTACTCGTTATACACCCAGAGGAAAGTTAGAGCATTTTCCGGACTCTCTGTATCATTGAATCAAGCAATAAGGTTAAGCTTCTTTGAAGGTCTTAAAAACGCTCTTTTTAGTAGAATCATTGAGCAAGCACAAGCACCACCGACAAATTTCTCATGAGTCTTGCTGTTTTTATTTGTCAAGGAATTTAAATCAAATAGTGGTGCTTGCCTCTTGCACTGCTGCCAGAAAGAAACTCTGTTTTCACAAGCATCAAAAGTTTTGAAACCTCATCTTCCTGGACTTCATGTCTAGCTTTAAGAAAAAAATCTGATTTTTTCCTCTCCCTCCTTCCCTATCCTCATCCACCCCCTTTCGAATTTCCTCTCGAGCTAGACTTGTAACGAGCCCATTATCGCTGGCGTAAAAAGATAATTCCGTTAAACAAAAGATTCGTTGCTAAACCTGACAATGCAATTTATCACTGCAAATAATGGATTTCACACCTTCAACGCAATCAAGCAAACAAGGTAATCATAAGAAATGAGCCAGTTTAGCTTAACCTGTTTATTTTGATTTAATTGAATCCACTCAAGAGGTGTGAAATATATTATTTTAAATTCGAAACTTTATCATATTCGAAACCGCAATCATTTGTTTCACGAAATTCGCCTTTCTCTTCATTGTCGATTCGTATAAGGAACTCTATCAACAAGAACCAATTTTTGAATTTGGTTGGCAAGACAAAGAAATTTAGCATTCCAATTATGTTTAGAATTTAGCATTCCAAGTGTGTTTAGGATTATTTGAAGATGCCTACAAGTTCCGGAATGCATTGTGCCCATCGCGTATAAGGGGAAAGGTGAAGTTTTGCTTTGTTCTCAAGGGAGAATCATTTTGAAACCATTGTGTCAATTTCACTATTGTTACAAAATTCGCCTCTATTACCGTTGCGTTGAATATAATAAATTTCCCGACCCATCTATAAACATCAAGTAAAATAATTTCCGCATCTTTTCATTTTATACAAAGATAAATAGTACATGGTCAAAACGTCGTGAAACTTATTTTATCAAACAGTAATTGTTAGGCCTATTTATATAAACTTAAACAATTTATAACGAGCAAGGAACTATGTAAATAATTGAAATTAAACTGCCTCGTCATAATCATTTTCACATTTCACATTTTCATATATTTCAAACATAAAATCCAGTATTTTACATAAAAATAAATTCATAAAAACTGGCTGAAAAGTTTCAAAATTAGTCTACAGATCATCAAACAGCACTGATAGATGATCGATGGCCACCAATGAGCCCCAAAGAGCAATAAATAAGAGCATAAAGATGGATGGCAAAACGTTAAAAGCATCAACGCACTTTAAATGTATCGAATACCAGCTTTGAGAAGCATTTGAAAAACAAGACTGAGAATTGCGTACGAAGAGCAGCGAGAAAAACAAATAGAGCCGTTTCATCGAAATACAGTCACTTTATAGAGTCACTTCATCGTGTACCAAAAAAAGGTAACATGTTTGATACGATTTACTGATAAAGATGTTGGCCTATGTATCCAATGTTATATGCAATGTATCCAATGTTATATGCAATACTTGCCAAACGTCTTGGAACACTATGTCAAATTTCCTTGCGCGTACTCGAGTTTCCCTCTCTCCCGATCAGAACAATGTTGATTTACGACATTTTAGCACTGCTTAATATTGTGGCAACAATGTTTTTTGGGGGAGGTGGTTAATTTATGTGGTTAATTAATTTACGTAATTAATAAAAGACAAATTTATTGAATATTTGACAATATGAGTGAGTGGTTTTAAAAGACTTTTGGCAAGCATTTAAGACCGTATTGCTTAATAGTGAACTTACAAATTGCTACCTTATTCGGCAAAACATATGAGATACAAAATTATCTTACTGGATGTCCTAAAAAACGTAGCATGTTTGATATGATCTACTGATAAAGATATTAGGTTCCTGTATATAATATTTTATAGACAATACTACTTCATAGTGAACTTGCAATTTGCTACCTTACTCAGAAAAAGCAGTGCATGAAGCGTTGAGATATCATTCTATAAATCGTAAATTTGATATCTTGAAACAATGAACTTGCAATTTGCTACCTTATTCAGAAAAATCAGTGCATGAAGTGCTGAGATATCATTCTATAAATCCTAAATTTGATATCTTGAAACGATGAACTTGCAATTTGCTACCTTTCTCAGAAAAATCAGTGCATGAAGTGCTGAGATATCATTCTATAAATCCTAAATTTGATATCTTGAAACAATGAACTTGCAATTTGCTGCCTTGCTCAGAAAAATCAGTGCATGAAGTGCTGAGATATCATTCTATAAATCCTAAATTTGATGTCTTGAAACAATGAACTTGCAATTTGCTACCTTACTCAGAAAAATCAGTGCATGAAGTGCTGAGATATAATTCTATAAATCCTAAATTTGATATCTTGAAACAATACTTTCCATCTAAATAACCTAAGTAACACCCAGAAAAAATTGAATAAGAAGAACACGTGTTTATTACATTTTAATAAAATTCTTTTAAGGTATTTAGCAATATTTAAATGTGCCCATGAGCAATTCAAATGTTTTTCAACGCGTTGCTGATGCCGTTTTGTTAAAGGTTTTGTTTCCGTGGTGATGAAATCTAGCGTTTGAAGATGAATATCTCAGTACTGTTGTTGGCATCTATAAGGAGGTCTGGATCCAGAAAGAGTTCGTGTTTTATAACAATAGTGAAAGTGACACGCCAATTTCAAAGCGATTATCCATCAGAGACAAAGCGAATTCTCTCAGCTGGAATATCAAAACAGGCAACCTACTACAGTCAACCCTATGTTTTGGTTTTCAGGTTGAGGGAAATCGCTTTGTCTTCAATGGATAATCGTTTTGAAATTGGTGTGTCGATTTCACTATTGTTATAAAATTTGTCTCTGTTAATTCGAGAACTTGTGAATGTTGTTCCGAATGGGAAAAAGATGGAAAGGTATTTCTTTTGCTAAATCGTCATTTAGATTGCATCTTCCAACTTTGTACTCGCACCTCAATTCGTTCTGAATCTTAGGCCCCTGCATTTGAAGTTTAAGTAAGGTACCAAATTGTAAGTTAGCTATTTAATATCACTACCTATAGGATATTACATATATTTCAACAGTGTCTCCTTTATCAGGCTTTTTAAAATGTGTTTCCATCTTTTTGGGACACCCAGTATAGCTTTTGGGGCACACACGGTATGACATAATTTGAAGGTATCTAAAATTCTAAATGTTAAAAAATTACTGATCTCGTGTCAAAAAATATGCGTTTCCTTCCAAGATCCTCGTTGAACCTTCCTACGGGTAAAACTTATTCTACGTTCGTGATTGAAAGGGGGGAGCATGGAAAGAAAAGCCTCCGTGATCGTCGCAGTGAGCCCCCATATTTGGTGTTGTTTCACTAAAAAAACAGGCATCCGCCAACCACTCCGAAATGTTGTGTATCCGTGGTAGTCTGGGTCGAGAAGATGAGCAATCGGAACGGTAAATACTTCGGATACCTTCAAAAGAAAGATTGATTACAATAATCATAAAACCAAACGCAACAAGGAATTATCTACGGTATATTTTATCATAGTAACCTATAAAGCTTTCTTCATGCTTGCCGTGTCAGTGCCGTGCTGCCAAACTGAATTCAATAATTATTCAACACGACTCCAGCTCGGCAAGATTGAAAAATACAATGAATGGAATTACCTCATTTTTGTTGACCATTAATTGAGACATTTCAAGTTCTCCAACATATCCAAAAAAGGCTTGTATTGTTACCGTTCTTTTCTGCAATTGACAAAAATATTCATTTTTTATTTCAAATTAATGCTTAACAATGTATATTGTAATAACATATAAATAATGTATTTTATTATATCGGGTATCCCAAAAAGAGTTGTCTTCTTTGACAGGTTATATAAAATCAGGCGATTGACGGATTCAAACGATACTCACATTGTTTTAAAGAAACATTAACTTGGATATTTAACTATTTTTCGAGACTTTTCCGATATTAAAAATTGGTCGAATATGTGAATTTTATGAAAAAGAGACGATTTTAACCCTGGGCCAATGAACAAATCAACTATGAATATTGTCAATGAATTTAGAGTGTTAACAATTTAAATTGTGTCAACAAAATGTCACAAAACAATAAACGTACTTTATTAACAAATGGTGGCCAATAAACAACAAAACGTGGTTATACGGTGGTAACCATCTTTATTTTAATCACTTAAACCCAACAGAAATGTTTTTTGTTGTTGGCTTGGGAATATAAATTGTGTTATTTCTGACAGATGGGACTTCTCTATGTCCATTGGGCATATTCACATTGTGTTCAAAATTAAAGATTGTTGTCATTGTCAAAAATGGTTACAGAGTTACAGTCGCCTCTTTTCAAAAAATCAAAATATTCGACCTTTGTTAAATATCGGAAAAATCCCCAACGTAGGAAATATTTGTTTGAATTCCAATGTTTGAATCTCTTCAATTGACGTTAATCGCCTGATTTTATATAAAATGTCAAAGAGGAGGACCCAGTATGTAGTTGAGATAATTCGTAACAACATAAAATACAATATAGTGTAGTATAAAATTTAGTTAACATGTAATACAATGTAGCATACCATGTAGTTAACATGTAATACAATGTAGCATAACATGTAGTTAACATGTAATACAATATAGTATAACATGTAGTTAACATGTAATATAATTGTTGTGTTATCAGCAGTATTATGAAAACAAAAAGTAGCTTCACAACAAAATGTCACAAAACAAAAAAAACGTGCCTGATTAAGAAATGGTCCATGAGACGCCAAAATCTCAACTGAATTTACACTTAAGCCGACTTCTTCCTGTGTTTCTCTTAAAGCTGCATCTTTAACAGACAAGTCTTCAGTGCTTTTCATTCCACCGGGGAATCTGTGAAGAAATCAAGATACTGTGAAAATTTGTCCATATTTACTGAGAAAGACTTTTTAAGCTCCATATGTTTGATGAAGCTTTTCTGATCGTCAGATTGAACGCAGTAACGTAGCTAGTAAGTTATAATGGATGAGCAAAGCAAAGAAAATTCCGTTTACACAAAATACCAAATGAGGAAATCCAATTTTTTTTTGCCCGAAAGCAAAATGTTGTAGCACGGCACAATATATTCGTGTATGGCTGGTGAAGACTCGAACAACCCGAAAGACTCGACGCATTTTAGAGTCGTTATAGGGTCTTTTTATTTTTTACAACTACTTAAAGGCCACGTGGAAACTAGTTCCTGGAACATTTCTATCTGAGCGACCCGATCGTTAGAGTCGTCATAGTCTCTTAGAAAATGTGTTTCCAGAAGGTCGTTTGGGTCTTTTCAACGACCCGAACGAACAAAGTGTAAACTAGGCTTTGAAAAGACAAAGACCAAGAAGACAAAGACCAAGAAGACAAAGACCAAGAAGACAAAGACCAAGAAGACAAAGACCAAGAAGACAAGGACCAAGAAGACAAAGACCAAGAAGACAAAGACAAAGAAGACAAAGACCAAGAAGACAAAGACCAAGAAATGCAAAATCTGTTTAATCGAGATCAAAGTATTATATAATTATTGTTTTACTTCACGAATCTCAAAGTGATACTTACGAGATTTGACCTGGGTGAGTTCGAAGGTTCTGAGATCTTACAGTATACAGCACTGATGGTCTTTTTTCGACAATGCAAATAGGTAACAAAACACCAGCTTTAGATTTGGCATTTCTGGCAGAACTTTCCAATATTTTACTGACAGGGTCATTTCGAAAATTGGCACAATGTTCTGGAAACACATGTCTGGCATCTTCTTCTATAAACTTCTGAATTGTACTGTCTAACTTCGAGAATTTTCTCAAGCTCACACTTTTGTTACTGCAACTTGCATTGACTGAGTTTGTTGCAAATGATGATAATGTTTTTCGAAACATAACAGCACACAAGCGAATTTCCTCTAATAAATTACGCTGGCATTTATTAAATCTTTTAACAAATAGTTCTTGATTTGAAAATTATATGGTAGATGGTAAGACAAAATATAATTTGGTATTTAGAATGTTTGTATAAATTGTCTAATTGTATATATATGCTTATGTTTTCTATAAAAACTCTGCTCCATGCAAAGAGTTTATAGGAAGGAACCAGGTGTTTATTCACAAGGTTTGGCCATTGTTAGAGGAAATATGATATCTTCACATCATTTGTTTTAAAATGTCATCTTCCTTTGCCACCATGATCTGAAATTTAAATAAAGATCCCCAATTGGACCCCAGTCTATATGCATACATGATTTTTTAACACACTGTTACACACAAAGAGCAGGTGGAAGTGCAGTTTAGTACAACAAAAAGTATGGTGTTTTTTTTGGGCTTGTGTCCCTTGTTGATTAATTTAGGAATTGCACCTAAAAAAGAAACTATTTTAAGGCATTAAATAGACATCTAGACCTGTTCAACACTCCAGCCTGGGGAATATGGCATGTTCACTCATGACATCAAACAAATCATTGAGATTGATTTAATTATTATTCAAATTCTACTACAATACATTAATTAACTCAATAATAGTTATAAAAATACAATAAAAAGATGCAATAATGAAATACAATGATTAATTAACTAAATAAACAAATTTGTATATTCATGCAGCAGAATTCTTGAGGAGGAGCTCTCTAAGTTGATAGAATAATGGGGAGAGAGCAGCCCCCTGTCGCTAAAACCGATGAATTCCAAATTAAGGTTAATTTGATTATAATATATAGTAATCTAAAATATTGGAATTCAAGTTTTAACTGCTGTGCAATGACACTTAAATAATCATTGGTCACACCACCCTGAATAACAGTAATTGTACATATGTGTGATAAGTACCTACAAGTGCACACCTGACCATAGGTTTTCTTGAAGAGTCAAATGTGTGCATATGCTTTGGTAAAAGTCTTGCACGCACATGATTTTGTCAAGAACTTCCATAGCATACTCCTCAGATTGGAATCATTTTTTATTGGAAAGTGTTTGGGTGCCATGGCCCTAGATGCTACCATACCAACTCTGCCTTTTGCTGTGCATACAGCATTAATTATTAAGTGCAAGTTGCATAAGTATTCATCTTTTTTTACTGAATTGGCTCTTGGTAGTTTATTTTTTAATTGAAAAAAATATGCTTAAAAAGAAGAAAAAAAGGATTTGATGAAATTCGATTCACTAGCCTTATGAGGGATGATGGGGCAAAGTGCAGTAATTGAAATTCTATCTTAGCCCTGTAACAATTATCAACACCTTTTCAGGACAGAGAAACCAGACGTAATTTTGTCTTTAATTTTTATTTTTCTGTTTAATTTTTCCATTTTATTTTATTTTTATTACTTCCTAATACAAAAACACAAAAATGATGGTCTAATACAAAAATAATGGTTTAATACAAAATAATGATTTAAATAAACATAAAAATAAAGTAACAAAATAATTAAAAATAATAATTTGATAGTGCAAGAAAGAGCTTAAATACAAAATACGCTTGATTTGGTTTCTTAAGTCTAAAATGCCCTCCAAAAATTTTTACAACATGAATAAATAAGGAAATGTTGTTGTTGCTGTCGCGCTGAGACGAGGAGATAAGACAAACCAAACTGAATTACAACATCAACCCGAACCAGTCCTTTTGTTCTGTTGTTTATCTTCTTATTAAGAATTGAAGAACTTAAATTCGATGGTAATTGTAAATATTTTCATCGTTACCTTCTCCCAAGTCCCAAGTGGTTTTCCTCGTCACGCCAGCCAGCCTTTACTTTTCCCACCAAAGCTCAAAGTCCAAAGCTCAACGTCACATTTTCCTTTTCCCCGTGTTTTGAAATTAGTTTTGCTTGGATTGCTGCGTTCCTGCGTTCGTCATAGCAACAATGCTGACGTCAGCATTTATTGGCAACATACTGGCGGGAAAACTGAAACGCAGTGCGAAATTTTGCATCAAGAAAAGTCATAAAATCAAGTTTAAAAAGTAAGAAAAAGAAAAATGACGGATGTTCTGCAATATCTTGATCCTAGGTAAACGTAAATTCAAGCATTTATAACTATTTTAGAACTGTTGAGGCCAAATAGAATTTTTTTCATTTCTCGTCCGAATTTTCTACAAAATAGGCATGGATGAGGGGGATTTTTATTTTTATTTAATTACCCACAGTTTTTGTGTTGCTCAACGCGCATAAAACAGATTCTGAGAGGTATACATTTGTTACACTCTTGGTTGATCTCATTTAGTATAGTACACGTCAATTAATGAATAAATTTAGCAAACTTGAAGAATATCAAAACGTTAGAGAAACTATTTTCAAAACAAACCAAAGAAAAGAAATCTCCAAGTGTCAATTTCATGCAAATTTTATGTAATTTTCTTTCCGATTTGCTAATTCATACAAAATTCAAATCTGCATTTCTCGGCTCGACGATGATTTGGTAGATGTCACATTTTTCAAGTTTACAAGTACTAAATTACAAGTTTTCATTTTGCATTTCAACGAATAGGTTCAGGTAAACCACATTTTTGGCATCAAAATGTGAAAATTTTAAGTATAGTTGAAAAACATAATCGTGACTAAAAGTGACTTTATACCAGATATAATTTATATAAAAGTAACTCAGCTCAGCCAAAAATCTACCGAGGGGATCGTGTTATGCTTAATTGAAAAATTGTGTACCCCTCGTTGGGCTCGTTGATTTCGACAAAAAAATATTTTTTGCGATACTTCTACTAGTAAGTTAAAATAAAATAAGGTTGTGAATAGTAATTTCATGGTGATTCTTATTTACCTTTTAAATGTTTTAAGTTCAAACAATTAAAAATAAATTAATTTCGCTACTCCTGCGCAGAGGCAAGTAAAGGGACAATCGAGGCCTACATTATATTAAAAATAAGAATGTTTGTTTTTAGAAAGAGTTTCAATTTGAATTTAATATAATTAGCATTGAACATATTGTTTAATTTTTTATCTTTATTTTATTTTAATTTTAATCGTTTTTTGCTCCGTTTACTGGTCATCATAGTAGTCTGTTTCTAGTTTCTATTTTTTCATTATCTAGTCAATTTCGTCGCCAGCATCTCTTGATCGAGCGAGCAAGGGGCGAGCAACCTTTAAAAATAAACATTTCTTAATCCGCCATGCAATTAATTGCAAAAACAACAATATGAATATTATAGTATCTTTAGGGCCTCTATGGTGGATCTACTTTTTAAAAATTTTTAGGGCACGCGCCCCTTTTATATAATTCTCGTGTTTTAGTAGATACCTCTTCATCTGACAAATATATGATTCTATCCATAGGATTTTTTTGGGAGAAGATAAAAAGAAGAAAAGATGTGACTTTCAGATGCATCGTTGGGTTCGGAAGTTAACAACGGTATGAAGTAATATATATGACGCAGGAGGGTAAATATTCGGCATAAGAAATTCCGTTGTTCATAGGTAAATATTTTTGTAAAAACTATGAATGCTTATTTTTGTAAAAATCATAAAACATTTTTTAAAAATATTTTTGTGTTGACCCAATTTTGAAATACTGTTTTGATATTTCTGGGTATCCGATCTGCGCCAAAATTTCTTTATTTTAACCATTGGCAAGTAGCAAACTGTGTGTTTACGCCACAATTACAATATATATTTCAAGAGTATAAAATTTCAACCCTTGAAACTGAGTCGCGTAGGAGGCACAAACAAGAACAAATCTAAAGAAAACAGTTTTTAATAGGGGCGCGTGTAGGAGACACGTTTTCCAAATTTTCGTGAGCGACTTTTTGGTGATTTTCCGGGTACTCTTGCTTGACATCATTATTGAAATTTTCGGGAGCACCACACGACGCTGATCTGCATGGTGGCGATCACTCAAAGGAGAACAACCACTTATTCAGTGCCGTTGGAAGCTGTTCCAGATTGGGGTGCTCATTCTATTTTTCTCAGAGCAATTGAGAACAGAGGTTTAATTAATCAGTTGTTTTAATTCACCATTGTTCTTGAAATTATATGGCTGCTACAACACCCAGCCCCCCTTCCGGTTGTACTGCTATTGATTTCTAAGTGGAGTTTCAGTGGGCTGTGAATCAGACTAGAGTTTCAGTAGATATTTATCTTTTCGATTAAGCGCCCCGGGCGTTTACTTATTCTTGTACCTTTAGGGGGCGCTTACTTAAAATTTGTTGATGGGGAGCTTAATCGAGGAATACGCTAATTATACGTTTAAATTTTGAAAAGAAATCGTCTTAATTATGAGTAGTAACTAATTATGATAGAAAATAGAATGTCACTTCCCCTTCCCCCCTCTTTGCTTATCCTTTTTTTTAGCTTGATGAATATTGTAATTTTTTAATTTTTGTGGCATAATAAATACTACCATGGACTGGAACTACTAACCTACTTACTGTGGAATTACTAACCTACTTACTTACTTATTTACTTACTTACTTACTTACTTACTTACTTACTTACTTACTTACTTACTTACTTACTTACTT